>CAOKZL010003400.1:0-99596 GCA_948472985.1 Iguana delicatissima | reverse complement strand
CTCCCTTTGCACAGCCCTCTTGAGTCTCCACCTTGATTGGGGGCTTATTGAACCAGGCTCCAGAGCCGCTTCAGAATCGGATCCCTGTTGCTCCAAAGGAGCAGGCACAGAATCAGATCCCTGTTGTTCTCTCTAAAGGAGCAGGCAGAGGGACGTCTGCACCTGCTTGGTCCATGGCAGCAGGGGGAGCTCTTGAGCTGCAGGACCCATCTCCAGCCAGAGCCACAGGGACCAACAGCTGCTGCTCATCAGCAGCAGCTCTGACAGGGGCTTCAGTTATCACAAGGACCCTATGTGACAATAGACTTAATTTGTCCAGTAAGTTACTTGATTGATATAGGAGAAAAACAAAAATGGGTACATCGGAATCAAATAAAGCTTTGGTAAGCCGCGCAGGTATAATTTTTTTTATTTACCTTTCTTTTTCAGAAATGAAGTGGATACCCTACTTCTTAACAAGGATCATCATTTTGTGTTATTGTGAATGGGTAAAGGGGTAGGACATGATCCATTAACTCTGAAAGAATTTGTAAAAATAACAAACCAGTATCCAGTGTTCGCCATAGGGACTAGATTAGACGAATATAAATGGAAGATCATATTCTGTAATAAAGACTACAGGACAAGGTTGGTGCTTCAGAAAATTAATATGGATGGTGATACTATGCAACCTACTATTATTAGATTCTGCAGGGGGATTTGAAATCACTATATATGAGGATTGCCATTGTGATGTGAATGAAGGAGAGAATGGATTTAATTCCACTGTGTGGATGGAAGGAAAAAAATGGGCTAAGGAAAATGGAACTAGTATTGAGATAACAGAGAATTGTATAAATAAGGTACAGTTTAAATTTCTCACAGTAAAAATATGTGGGAAAAGAGATTCGGAATGGGTAAAGGAAGTAAAAAAAAACTGTTGGGACACATAATAACACCTACCCTAAATCCAGAAGAAAAAAATCCCAAATCAACAAATCCAACAAGCGTCTAAACTCCTGGTCACAGAGAAGAATGAAGTAAAAGGGACAATATGTATATGGACAAACAATAGGACCCAAATGAATCATAGTTTACAAGAATGGGAAAGCAAAAGTTGCAAAAGAGCTTCCTTTTCCTCTGCCACAAATTGTACAAACTCCAGTTTGATAGGAAAAGAATCAACTTTGTGGTATTATGGAGGAGTCTATAGCAGTAGGATAAGTATAAAAGGAAACAAAGGGAAAGTGTTGCCAATGCATATATGGAAAGGACCTATCTATAGATCAAGGACCAGGTTAATACAATATGTACTATACAAAGTAGAGTGTGTAAACAATTTTGAAGATTTAAAATTGGATGCGTGGAAAGAAATGGTACAAAATGGTATAAAATGTGATGATTATTGTTATATTGATTTTAATTGCTCCACAAATCTTCAATTAGTAATAACAAAAGGAATATTAAAGAATACTATAGAAGGAAAATGTGAAGACTCAGAAACAAAAAGGATGAGGAGTTTGGAATATGGATTGTTCCAAATAATAAGACCAAAAGTGTTAATAAACACACTCCCAGTATAATGAAATTATGGCATCGTCCAGAAAAAGCAGTCATAAGTCCAAGGATACACAAATGGAGTATAAAGCTTGACATGACTTATTTTAATGTATCAAATTATAAGCCTCAATGTATAAAGTATGTATAATGTATAAAGTATGCTAATCCACTGTTAGAAACAATAAAGAATAAAGAGGGGTTATCAGAAAGAAGTAAAAGAGATTTGTTGGATACTATTTTGGGAGGTATTGGAACGGGAGTTGGGGTAGCAAATTCTTGGGATATTGAAACGAATGCTAATAAATTATCTACTCTAGGGGAATTACAGTGGAAAGTACTAAAAATGACTGGAGATGATTTTGAATCAAGTTTTAGGCTACATGTGACATCGGCAACCCTAGGGAAAGAAATGTTTGACCAATTAAACAAGACATTATTTGCTTTGAAAGAAACCCAGGAACAGACATTGAATGAGGTGTCTGAAGTGTTGTCATGCTTGACTATACAAATGTTATTGCAAAGATGGAGAGATGAAATGATGATGTCTTTGTGGGGAAATCATGGAAAAATGTTTATTAAAATTTCGGTGCTAGGGAGTTGGATATATACAGACTTTCCGGGGTGGGTTGAAATAATAGATACCAAATTGAAAGGAAATGATTGGAAAATAACCTTGTTAACAATAGAAAAAAAAACAACAGAAGAGATATTAATATGTGATGTTGAAGCCATACCAACAAAAATTGGGACAAACTATTGGAGGCCGTATTTGCTATCAAATAAAGTTGTCTGTATGAATTCAACTTGGTATCACGGTAATGAAACTGGATGTGAAACGTGAAAAATGGAAACAAGGATTTGTTTGTCCAATTGGAATAAAACAAACTGAACCCTGTGCTTTCTCTGCAGAAGATTCTATTTGCAGATTGCAAAGGATGCCTATACAAACCTTAATCTCTGACAATGGTTTACAATGTATGTGCGTGATAACAGAATCATCTCTATATTGGTCAGATGGGGAAATACAGGAAGAAGGGAAAAGATGCAAATGCAACATAACTTTTGTACAAAGTATAATAACAGGAAAAATGTATTATGCTATTGATTTTGAAAATACTGAACTGACGTTACAGGCAACAAAAGCAGAATTGCAGTTAAAGTTAGGGATAGATTTCACAAAGTTGAACCAACTGTTGACAGGAAATGAACAGATAATGCAACATTTGAAACAACATGAGTGTGATAGCAAAACTCAGTTTGTAAAAATACAATATCACAAGGGGGAATTCCAGAGAATTGCAAATGATGAAAGTAGTTTAACTGAACATCATTGGTATATTTTTAAAGGATATTCACCAATAGCTTCTGCATTTTTACACATATTGATTCATCCTATTGTATGAATTGCATTAGGTATGTTATATTTGATTATCTGGATGTTATTGATTATTAGAAAAGTAAAGAAATTCAGACAAGACTTTGAAAAAACTAAAATGGAGTTGCAAATTTTGAAAGAACATATATAATCATATATGCCATGTATTACAGAGAAAATATGTGTAATCATGATCCCAAAGAATGACTTTGGTATCAAGAGGGGGTATATGTTATGTGTGAATGTGTCTTACAAGAAAATGGAGAAACCGCAATGCATGATAAAATGGAAGATATGGCACACGAAGTGAGAAAAGTTGAAAATGTTGCGTTTTGACAGTACAATAGAAAAGGGAGCTTTGACAGTATAGTAGAAATGGAAGTGCATAACCAACTTAAAGATAAGGACTGCCTGGTTCAAACAGGAGAAGTCGTCCCAGGAACCAGAATGTGCCAGGGCATGAACAAGGATGGAATGTGAAAAACAAGTCAATCATTAAGAAAGATGCACTTGCTAAGGTTTAAAAAGGGACCTCCCAAACAAAGCGAGTGTGCCAGAAACAGTGCTGCAACTGACATCCATGCTCTTGCGGAGAACTGATCAACCTCTGTGAAGGGTCAAGTGTGTGAGTATTGTGTGGATGTGTGTGTGTGTGAGGCCTCTTGGTTTGTGATTTATAATATGCTAAATAAATGTTACATGCAAAGTGTTTAAACCCAGATCTGGTCTCTTATGTGTCTTATTGAAAGTCCTATAGTCTAATTCTGTATTTACTCATTTCTCTGGATCCAAAAGAACAATGTTCAGATTGGTGACAACTCTCTCTCAGTCTCAGAGGAAGGCAAAGGCAAATTACCTCTGAACAAATTCTGCCAAGAAAACGCTGTGATCGGTTTGGCTTAGAGTCACCGTAAGTCACAGATTACTTGAAGGTACACAACAACAAACTTTTTAAGTAATATGAACCCATGTCTGTGTCAGCTCAAAAACTGCACTGGAAAAATTTTTCAAAGGAGGTACCAGTTCTACCATGTCTTGCCCACTCTCTGTTGAGTAAACTTTGTTGGAAGCCTAAGAGGATGTGCCTCATTTAAGGAAGTATCCTTTTTACTTGATTGTGCAGAGCAAGATGGCTAGCTGCTAACAATGTATAAACTGCCTGCAACAGAACAATTGCCTAATGATGTGTTGTTGTTTGCTCTCATCATTAAGCTTTGTTAAGATCTGGCATCCATCCATCCACAAATATTTTCTTATTCACTGGGATGCCACTCAGCATTATAGGATGGCAATGGAGAATGCACTAACACCGGCTGTTTGTTCGTATAATAACTGATGGGTCTAAATTAGGTTTTGTCTGTTGCTGAAGCTGGCAGATTTCACTCTACCATATTAAAAGTTTAACTCAAGAATTCTGCTCCCCCTGAGGCAACATATTTTTTCTTCAGGTGATGGGGGGAATGAGAGAGATAGCATTCCATACCCTGCTAATATTCTTCTAAATTAACAATTGACATAAAAGCTTGAAACCCAACTAGAATAAAACCACTGAATCAACAGGAACTTGTTGAATCAATAGTTATGTAAATTTCATTGTTTCAGTAGGCCTGCTGTAGTTGGAACCAACAGAAGGATTTAGTCCAAGCAAGAAAAGATAATGGTCCAGACAATTTACAATGACATAACTACATTGCCAACATAATATTCATTATGATGATGTGCAATGGGGCACCACAGAAGAGGTCCCATTGCATAACCAGGGCTCCCATAATACACTTCAAAAGTTGGGGACATTTTTTCCATCTGTGACTTTCCACTATCCTGCCCTGTTGGCAGCCATTGTTCCCCTACTTCTTGTGCTGTCATCATGCAGAGGTAGCTGCCTTGTTACCATATCTTACACCCTCATCCTGCAGGATAGCAGGATTGGTGGGGAATATTATTTTTACATAAGTTCAACATCTTTATGGCTGGAAAATACATAATCGAAGCAACACTGATACGAGAGATGCCAGTGCTCAGTGAAGAGCTGTCTCCAGGTCAGACCAACCTGAGACGTGGCCAGGACATAAAGTTCAAAGAGGATTAGGTAGAAGGGCCCTGGCATAGGGGTTCAAGCCAACCTCTTCTCCAATCTCAGATCTTTGCATTTCCAAACAGGCCGAGATAAGACAGTTGGAGACCATCCCTTTTGATCTTATCCAGATACCTTTCCCACACACACTCTACCGATCCAAACTTCAAGGGTTATTGCGATTCCCATACATTCTGTCATTCTGGTGTTAAAGCAATTTCCTATTTTGGAACCCTTTGGTCAGTCAGACCTGTGAGAACGTTTTTTAATCTTTGCCAGAAAACCCCTTCAAAGTATGGAAAAGGGTATTTAAACCCTGACTTTTTGCTCCAGCAATTTGTAGTATCTTGGATTGTCAGTTTTGTATTGCCCTCAGATGCCCATCTGAGCCTCCACTTTTCATTTCTTCAGGAATGGTAAATATCACCCTCTTCCATCCCTAAATTTCTCTCTAGCCAACCTTTCATGCCTTATTTTCTGATAGCCTTATATGACTCTTGAAAGTGTCTGATTTCTTGTGTGTGTGTGCTTGTTATTTCCAATAATGCCTTTAAAACTGGAGCCCTTCTCTGCAGTTATTACCAGTATATATAATGAAAAGATCCTGCCATTACCCTTCTTTCACAGGCTTCCATTGAGCTATAATTTCCCCAAATTCCAATGAGAAGCTGGCATTGCAGGTAGATCCTGAAGTTCCCCATCTCTTAGAGTAACAGCCTTACAAAGTGTCTTACTGTTGTGCATCATGACAGTTTTGCAATGGTCCTGATGGTGCAGCTGTAACAACACAATCTTCCTGGGGATATGACCATGGTGCAATGCTGCAGTTCTAAACTCTGCAATCTTAAATTGGTTTACAACAACATAAATTCCCAGTAGGAAACCAGCCATCAGATTTTCGTAGCAATACATTCCGTCTTTGTTCTGGACAGCAGTTTTTAGTGGGTGTATGAAAAGATTGGGATGGGCAACAAAACTGTGTTTCTTCAGAATATTTTCTGCACAGATTAAAGAAGGTATATTTTGAAAATTAGGACACCTTTTATTGTTTATATATTCATGCAGACTCTGGACTTAAGCCATCACTTGATCAAACATCTCTGGAAAAGTCCATTGTGAACAATATCGGTAATGTAAAACCAACTGATTGGTACCTGGAGGACTGCCTTTACTGATAGTGACTGACAGTGGTGTATATTTAGACTCACTAACTCTGAATTGAAAGCCAATGTGGTGTAATGATTTGAGTGTTTGCCTTCAATTCCTTGCTTAACCATAGAAACTCCCTGGGTGACCTTGGGCTTGTCATATACTCCCAGCCCCCCAAAACCTCATAATAGGTTTGTCTTAGGGTCACCGTAAATTGGAAATGACTTGAAGGCACACAACGACAGCAAGCTATTAACTGGAAGTGGGAGGGGAAGAGGGAATTGATTGTTGTATTATATTTATAAGATAATAGATGGATTTGTAATAGAAAATTCAATAAAATTATTTTAAAAATTTAAAACACATGTCTACATATTCGACATTCTACATATTGGACATTCAAGATAACAAGTGTATGCTAAAACTATTGTTCTAAGAATGGTTCCAAGAAAGGTGCATTAGGACAAGGATAAGCAGAAGGAAGTCAGAATCTATTGGTCTAGTACATCTTTGGCAGACCATGGGAAAGTTGCTTTTCGGACTACAACTCCCAGAATCCCCCAACCAGCATTTTCATTGGGTTTGGATGATTTGCACGAGTTTCTAATTTTCAATTCTCTAACAATAGTTACCATTACCAAGTTCTCCTCACCTCTTTTCAGTTACAGAAAAAGAATGCTTAGGGGAAAAAGCAAGGGTGGTTTTTTGTCAGTTTGGGTATTGCACTGATCACAAATTAAGAGGCAGAGATTGTGTTTGGAGGCAACCATGTTTGTTTCTTCTCATCAAATGTCCATTCTTCACTTTGCTACATCTGGTGGACCTCAAACTTCTAATAGAAAAATGTAGATTCTGGAAATCTGAATCAATGCCCTTTGTTTTCTCAACCACTCAACTGGAATCCAAATCAAATCCTGTGGTCACTGTATAGCCCTATCCATTCATCCCAGAATGAGAAAATATCTAATTGCTCTTTTTGTAGCAGCAGTACAGTTTAAACTACTAGCCAAGTATGGGATCATAAGATATGGGAAATATTAACTATAGACATTTTAAGTGCCACATCAAAAGCTATTGCTAATCCTGGATTAGCTGAAGTGGCCACATGGGCTACAGTTCTGGCAGCTAGAATCAAAAAAAGTAACTTTTCCAAATCCTGGTATGGATTGGTTGTCAGAAGGTATGAAACAATCCAATTCCTGGAAAACAATGTCAAAAAATGGCAAGACGTTATCCTGCTGCATCAAAGGTGACCCTTGAAGTGTTGCAAATATAATTTCATTTACATATGAAAATTGGATATAGCCACATCATCTTTTAATGCCCAGCCCTGGTGAAATATTAAGACTTGTTTTCTTTTTAATGCCCTCTTTCTAGTTGTTGTCATTTCTGGTGTTTTTTTCTAGTGCCTCTCTTGTTTGTTTTAAAAAGGCACTACTCCACGCTGATCTGTCATTTTTTGTGTTGCAGTGAGAGTTGCTCTTTTATTTCCTTAGAGAATACAGAACTGGAATTTCTCAGCTACTTTGAAAACTGTTTGTTCCCAGATGTAATTCCTTTCCAGATGAATGAGCCCCATTCACAAAATCAGGACTGCTTATATGCCCCCCAAAACATTAATTCAGTGTGGCAGCCAAGTGTTTTGATGGTAAATGTAGAATTGAATTTTATGGCAGGTAGCTGTCAACATGGCCCTCTGGAATTCCATTATGGCAAATACCTGTCAAGCTGAGCATCTGAATTTCGGTACACTCTTTCAGGCTTTAAAGAGGACCAAGAATAAGGGTGGGTTTATATAAACCACTACTAGCAGGGCCTTAGATTTGAAGGAACTTTTGACCACCAAATCATTCAAGAGAGAATACAACAAGACAGAGTTGCTGACCCATATATTGACCCTGTATTTGGGACATTTGAATACAAAGTTCTACCTCTTAAACAAGCTGGGCAACCATTAAAAATGTGTTTTCTTCTGTTTAGTGATATGTCTCTCGGGGTTGCTCTGCAGAATGGTGTCAGGCTTGGTTTCAGCACTGAAAAAGCCTTTCTATTTGACCCATAACAGAGAAGAACAAGGGGAGTGCAACCCTGGTAATTCTTCTAGAATAGTGATTCTCAAAATTCTCTCTGCCACACACCCTCTTTAAATATCTTTTCTTGTCACAGACCGCCAAAACTTAATTCAAGGCAGCTTCTAGCTGTGCAAGAAATGTCACATGCTTTCTCTCAAGCCACTAAACATCATTCACTTTCATGTTCTCATTGCATACAGACATAGCAAGTGCTGAGTACATTTTTTGCTCTCAGCTTCTTAACTTTTGAACAGTTTGAGATACTGTAATGAAACTTTGTGTAAATGATGTCTGTCACTGGCAAAAGACTCCTGCTCTTTGAGATCATTGTATGACCATCTATCTGTCCATCTGTCTTCCTCCTTCCTTCCTTCCTTCCTTCCTTCCCTCCCTCCCTTTTTAATTGTGAAAACTCATAACATTTTTTCAAGCTTCCATGGACCTCCTGCGAGGACATTGCAGCTGCCAGGGGTCCACAGAACCCAGTTAAAGAACCCCTGTTCTAAAACACTTGTAGCTTGTGATATCAGTCATACTTACCTTCTTGGATAGGTTGTCTGATTGGGGACTTGAAGTCATTCTGCTGCAATATTGCTGGGAAGGTAGCTCCCCAAAAAGTAGAGCCAGGACACTCCATAAAACTTAGGCTTTGCATTCCTTTTTTTCCCCTCAAATTGTTTTAATCTTGTTTTAATATATTTTTATTAATACACTTTTAAACAAAATAAAACTACATATAAAGGATCACAGTAGCAATAACACATAATGACACATAACACAAAACTAAGCTATACTATACAAACTAAACTACACTAATACTACACTACAGTAGTACACAAATAGCTGTCTAACCTAAACAGCTACTAAAGCAAAACTAAACAATTTAGGTCATTTCTGCTCTACACTGTTATAGTGCTATTATTCCACTCTCAACCTCCTATGCAATCCTGGGGTTCACAGTTCAGGGAGAAGCCTTTAGAATTCTCAGCCAGAGACCTCTTTGGCCTCAATAAAGTAGAAATCCAAGAATTCCACAGGATGTTGAAAGTGGAATAATGGTGCTGTAACAGCATAGTGCAGAAATGACCTTAGAAGGGAATCTAACAAATATACATTTGGCTTCCAACTTCAGACATTGGTTGTTATTACATATCTATTTTACTTCCTCTAGATAACAAGGTTAGCTATTTACTCATATAAATTTATGCCAAAAAAATACTCAACTATTTATTTTTAACCAGATTTATTCCCATAATTTAATTATTTCTCTACAATGCTAAGTGAAGACTAATATAATATGATAGCATTCTACAATAATAAAAAGAATGACCCTCTTTAATACTAATGTTTAATCTCTAACTTATATCTTTAATTTATCCATCCTGGCCAATTCCTTTTTCATCTCCCTCTGAAACCTCATTAAGAGTCTAATCTGGGGACTTCTGTTTATCATGCTTTGTATTCCAAGATCTCAATATTCTCTTGAACTATTCAGTGTCTGCATAAAAACTACTGAATGTGATCTCGAAACATGAGGTGGGATGCCATCAGTACACCAAGTTCTATTTTTCTTTTCTACCTGATTCAAATGAGGCAATGGAGCAACTGGTTAAGGCCAAGATCCTACATCATATTTGCATATAGTACATCTACACTTATGTAATTATGCAAGGATTGTGCTACATCACCCTTCTGAATGCTGGTGTTGTGCAGCTGATTAGGTGCCTGCCAATGTACCTGTTTATAGATCCATTGTGCAATAAGAAACACACAGTTGCTAGTTCTGCAAACCCAGTGAATAACACGACACATCAAAGCTACTGACAATTAATTATGCACCATCCAAGAATGTAAAATTGCATGGCTTGAATCCTGCTAGTAAGACCCAGCTAGAGGAGCCAACACATAGAAAAATCCACCTGATTCAATGACTCTATTCTAGTTGGAACTAACATGAGATTTAGGCCCATGTGAAATGGTTACGCTTTTGCAACCATGAATTGAATATGTCCATTGCACAAATGCCCCCAAAGTACGGCCATGTGTGTAAGTGAACTTATACAGAGGTATGACACCAACAGGTGTCTTGTCTTTGTTTCTAGAACAAATAATGGAAACACATTCATGGTAAGGTAGAGAGATTGTTCTTGGGGGTGAATGGAAAATTTACTTGCACAAATTTACTAAATTCAGGCCTGCCAAAAATCTAAGTGAACTGGTAGATAATTGCATGTCAAAACCCATGCTTTCCAGAATTTTGCAATCCAATTTGCAACCAAAAATGTATACAAAAATGTGTATCATAATGAAAAGTATGCACAGAACACAGTAAGAAAGAATACATTTTTGGTGGACCAGGTAACGAGAAAATAGAAAAACTTGTCAGGGAAGGGGGAGTGTTCAAAGAATTGTGTACAAATAATGTGGACATTCTTAACATGATTTCTGCTGTATTCACCAACCTATTTTGAATCAAAATAAACTTGTAATTCAGGAAAATGAGGTATTTGTGAAACTGAAAGCTGTAGATACACTTGTCTATAAGTACTGGGGGTGGTGTTCAGTCTAACACAGTGGTTCTCAACCTGTGGGTCCCACAGATGTTCGTGGATTTCAGCTCCCAGAAGCCCTAGCCACTATGGTCAATGCTCAGGGCTTCTGGGAGCTGAAGTCCACAAACATCTGGGGACCCACAGGTTGAGAACCACTGGTCTAACAGCAGAAACAGTCTTGTGTGTCTGTGGCTAGTGCACAACCTGCTTCTCTCCCTGACAGAAATAACCATCTGTGTTGACCAAGATCCAGTATAGCACTGGTGAAATGAAAAGCTCTGCCAGCAAGTGTCACACCTCCACAAGAGGAATTACAATTTTGGAAAGTAGAGTAAGCTGAAAGATAATTGGCTCAGGGGATAGGTTTACACTTAGTGCTAGGGCTTACATTTAAGGTTTCATTTAAGGTTATATTTAAGGTTACATTTAAAGTTAGGGTTAGTATTAATATGTTCAGTAATAGGATCATATTTAGCAACAGCAATAGGTTAAATATAGTTGAAAAGGACAGAGTTAAGAATGTAACAAAAATAAATAAGCAATTTTATATATAAGATGTAGAATAAGTATATGATGATAACGGATCTGGAAAGAAATAACAATGTAAGCTATTTCGTTGTAATGTTTTCCTTTTCACTTTTATCGTAATCATGTGGTGGTATGTTTTGTTTGTTTTTTCTTTATAATAAATAAAAATTAAAAAATTTTGAAATAAAAAAAGCTCTGCCAGCATACTTACACTGGATCTCTGACTCCTGTAACTGTTATCTATTCACTACATGTTTATTTAAATTAATACAGATACAGACAAAAACTTTGAAAATACATAATTTAAAATATAATTAAACTATCAATAGAATTGCAAGCACTTTAAAAGTATAGCTATTTTTTTTAAAAAAAATCCAATACAAGTAACACAGGGAAAAACAGACTTAATTAAAGGCCTTACGCATCAGCAGTTACTTTCTTATCACAACAAACAGAAAATTTCACCTACTGCCAGGACATCATGGAGGGGAGCAGTCTAGCTGCTCTAGGACAAGACTTCCAAAGCCTGAGAACAGCTACCAAATTATCACCAAACGTGCCTTTGGGAATGATGGGATGGGTAGAAGGGCCTCCCCAAAACATCTCAAAACCAGGCAGACTCATATGGGAGAATACAGTCCTTCCTATAATCAAGACCTAAGCATTATATAACTTTATGAATCATAACTAGTACATTAAATTGTGGCTGGAAACAGACTGGTGGCCAGTGGAGTTACAGTAACAAACAAATTGTATGTTACCTAAAACTGTAAAATGATTATGACTTCTATAATGTTATCAATGGCAACTGATACACTCCATGGTGGCTGGTGGTTTGCAGGTTAGTAGAACAGTGTGTCCATTCCGCAAAACTTTAAAGAGATTATTGAAGGTGCTGAACTATATCCTCAAAATAGTTTCAGCACCTTGGATAACTGAACTTTAAAACAGTTAGCTGCTGATTTGATCTTTGTGGATAGAGTTCAGCACCCTGGACAGTCCCTTTAAAGCCTAGAAATCGACCTTGTCTAGCATGGATTCACACTCCAACAGCTGGAAGCCACCAGCTGACACTGATAGCATGAGTTTTAAAAATGCTACAACCACCTGCAGAACCAGATGTTGCATGAGCACATTGCTGCTATTGGATCTTCTCCCTAGTTGACAAATAACATCCACGTTGATGCAAGTTGTATCAACTCTTTAGTTATCTAACTCAGCATGGGTTTGACATTTGACTCCAGGACAAGTATCATATCTTTCCTCCTTCAAAGGCAGGGCAGATGATCGATAAAGCTAAGGAAGTGGTTCCATCTAGCTCTAGGATTCAGGGCTTGCACTATATCCTTCTGTATTACATGACAATTCTGTTGATTATTTTACTCCTTGAGAGAAAGCAGCTGGCACAGCACAAGGCGATATTATTCAGCTAACTGGCAGGATTCCAAGTTGTAGGAACTAATGTGAAACTGCTGCATTTGGGCCTACGGCAAAGAGGTGAGTCAGCTAAACAAAAAAGTCAAGGAAAGAGATGGAAACCTATACTTATGGCAGGAGAAAGTATGCTAGATTGAGAGTTAGCAGAGAGCCAATTCAGGTGCTGTAAAACTAGACCAGAATCAATGGGGCATTGCTACAATAAAGGTCAAGGAGAAAGATCAAGGAGGAAAAAGAGGCTACGCATTTGAACTCAGAAATGCCAGCACCCAGAAACCAGTACGAGGAAAATCTCTACATATTCTACTGCTGGCCTGAATGTTGCCATTGGACAACATCTTGGCTGGAAAATTTAGAAGAGAAACCTCAGTACAAAATGACATCCTGTTGGTGAACGATGATAGTACAAGTATGCCATCAGAACTTATTTTGGTCCCTGGAGAAGCTGAAATTAACTACCAGCCATGCCATGACCAAAATCCCACCTTTTTGCAGCTGCAGAACCCTGAATTCAGCCATTTCCTAATGGGTGAAAAGAGGCGAGAAGAGAGGATAACATCCAACTATGGGTATTTTCCTATAACTGTAGGCAGAGTAACAACACTATATGCAGGGACCCCCAGGGAATCACCCTCAGCATGGATGTTGAAGTCCCTCAGCACAACAAGCTAGGGGGACTCCAATCAACCAAGCCCAGCTCCCATACCTCACAAGGGCATATTGTTGAACCACAGGATGGGTGAGACACCAACAGAATCCCTATTCTATCCCACCCAGACACCTTCAAATATATACAGTTGAATCCAGCAGGCTGTGGGATGGGACACCTGTTGAGGGAGAAAGCATAATGAAAGTTCACTGCCATGCTGATCACCTAGGCCTTGCCAGCTGCTTCAGCATGATCCCAAGTGGATAAAACTAGAAGCAACTGCCAATCTCACAGCTTCATCCAAGTGGGTTTAGAATGCCTCTCCAGGATCAGACCCTGGATCGGTGCTGTTTTTCCATTTACTGAACTGGCACTGAACAAGGTATATTCAGCACAATGGGCTTGTTGCCAAGACTATTGAAACCTTTTGAAGTTGAGGACAGCTTGGGAGCAACCAACACCTATGGCTTTTTCTTTTTGCAGTGATAGAATTGTATTCCCACCCTGTTATCACTCTGTGCTCATTACCATTTCAATGAGTGCTTCCTAGTTTATTTCCCCACCCTTGCTCTTTGTGTGATCCATATTTTTCCTCTATTGCCATTTGGGCAAGCTGGAAAACACAATAAAATGTGACTTTGAGAATGGAAAGTAACCCCCTCTCCTCTTCCTCCCTCCTGAACAGGAAGACTTCTTACCAGGAGTGACTAGTGGGGTGACTAGCGACTAGTGGGGTGCTACAAAGTTCTGTCCTGGGCCTAGTGCTATTCAACATTTTTATCAATTATTTTAATAAGAGAACAGAAGGCATTCTTAAGAAATGTGCAGGTTCACAAAATTATGAGGGTAGATAATACTGCAGAGGACAGGATCAGAATTCAAATAGACCTTAACAGACTAGAGAGCTGGGCCAAAACTAACAAAATAAATTTCAACAGAGCGAAGTATAAGATATAGAAAAAATGAAACACAGAGATATAAGATGGGTTGCACCTGCCTTGACCACAGTACATGTGATAGGGATCTAGGAGTCTTAGTAGATCACAAATTGGATATGCATCAGCTGTGTGATGTGGCAGCTAAAAAAGCCAGTGCAATTCTGGGCTACACCAATGGGAGTATAGTGTCTGACTCAGGGGAAGCAATAGTATCAGTTTACTCTGCTTTGGAAAAACCCCACCTGGAATTCTGTGTCCAGTTCTGGGTACCACAATTCTAGAAGGATATTGAGAAGCTGAAATGTGTCCACAGGAGAGGGACCAAAATTGTAAAAAGTCTGGAGACCCTGCTCTATGAGGAGAGGCTTAGAAAGCTGGTATGTCTAGCCTGGAGAAGGGAAGGTTAAGAGATGACATGCTAGCTATGTTTAAATATTAGAAGGGATGGAGCAAGCCTGTTTTCTGCTGCTTCAGAGACTAGGACACAGGTCAATGGTTTCAAACTTTGGGAAAGGAGACCTGATACAAACATTAAGAAGAACTTCCTGATGGCAAGAGTAGTTTAACAATGGGATACACTGCTGTCTCAGTGTGGTGGAGTCTCCTCCTTTGGAGGTTTTTTAAACAGAGACTGGATGGCCATCTGTCAGGAATGCTTTGATTGTTTATTCTTGTCTGGCAGGGGGTTGGACTCAATGGCCCTTGTAGTCTCTTCCAACTCTATGATTCTGTGATTTTATGAGACTGGCCTTCACCCTTGCAGCATTCTCAAAGCAGCTTCCTCAAGGGGATGACCTCCTTCAGAGCAGCTCCCTTCAGAGGTAATATGGTCAGTGACATGGCTAGCACCTGAGGCAGTTAGATTTTCTTGAAATACAAAGGAAAATGACTAAAATCGGACTACTATAAAGCATATTTTACACATACAACACACATAGATATAGATATAGATTTCAAGCTCTATCAAGGTTTACTATGACTTAAGGAGAAGATTCTATTGTATTTCAATTTTAAAGAAAGACCTTTGGAAGACTTCTAATCATTTCTCATCTTTTAGAAAAAGTAATGCATACACACCCCAAATCCTTGATCAGTCAGGTTGGCCTTTTCAGCAAGAATCCATAAGGTACTAAAATTCTTCTCCATTTATCTCTGCAGGCAACATATATTCCAAATGGTATCCTTCATGATGCAGCCAATTAAAATCATGCTGGGTGAAACCTAAAGAATATAAAGAAGCTGACAGCAGTAAGTCTGTGTGTGCATTTTTTTTATTAGTTTGCTGTACTACGCAAAGTACTGTGTATCTTCATTAGGGTTTGGTAATTTACTGTGTCTTTTAAACACTTACTTTAAGAAATCTTTGATTTCAAGCAGACATGTAAACAGAACAGAGAAAGTAGAGGCACAGAGGAGCTTTCATGTGATATTTTCTAATCTTTAAACACGTTGGATGTACTGAATGAATTGCAGCAATGCCAACATTCAAAGCAGGATCTTGGATGTTTTGAAACATTAAACATCTACACTAGCAAGGCCAGCTCTATCTCTAAACAAAGCAAGGCAGTCACCTCAGATGACAGAAGTTGGGAAATGGCAGCAAAATGTTGGAGGACAGAGCTGTGTATCATGTAACCCCTAAAGCACTAAAAGTAGCAAGGTACTCATGGTGTGGTTTGGGCATTGGACTCTGGAGATCTGGGTTCAAATCCCTGCTCACCCATGGAAATGCATTGAGTGACTCTGAGGGAGTCATACTCTCTCAGCCTCAAAGACAAAAGCAAGCCCCCTTGAACAAATTTTTGCCAAGAAACCCCTATGATAGATTCACCCTAAGGTCACCATAAGTTGAAAACAACTTGAAGGCACACAACAATAACAAACCAAGGGAAACTTTCACCTCTAAGTTACGGCCATTTCCTCACTACACTGTTATAGTGCAATTATTCCACTTTCAAGATCCTATAGAATCCTGAGGTTTGCAGTTTAGGAAGGAGCATTTAGAATTCTCAGCTAGAGAACTCTCTGGCCTCAGGAAACTACAAACCCTAGATGTTGAAAGTGAATAGCACAAGATGTTGAAAGTGAATAGCACTATAACAGTGTAGGACAGATTGGGTCCAGCACCCCTAATAGCTAACGGAAGAACTGGGTCCCCACCCACATTCTACCCAGAGGGACAAAAATCAAATCCAGCCCTTATATATGGTCACCTGGATTAGGGTTTATTCCTTCCCAGATTGAGGCAAATGGACGATGGATTCCTAAAGGTTATACTGTGCAAAAACAAAGAAAATCAAAGTGTGCAAACATGACCCATCTCCCCCTAACAACTAAAAGAACTGTGTATTCAGGTTAGCAAGGGAAAAGAGTTAACTCCCATATCCATTCTCAGCCTTCATATCTTTTCCCAGTCTCAAACTGCAAAGTGACTACAAGAAATATCCAACAAGGTCACTAATAGAAATAAGCCTTTTCATGCCACTGGACAGCTGTTAACATTTTTGCCATGGTGCTAACAAGAACTCCAAAATGCAGCTGCCTGGTGGCAAAAGGCTATCGTACTACAGTGCCACATAGACGGAGTCATTGACAGTTTCTTCCACATGTTATAAAATGCACAGATTGTCAGCACCTCAGCAAGCCGAACCTCAGGATAATTTTATATGCTGGGAACATGGAGGGGTTAGAACATGGACATTGCAAAAGCAATTGATGATTCTATCCTATTATAATCTAAAATGAAACAAAATAGGTACATATTACGTATGCCATTTTCAAGAACCATTTTTCTTGTACAAGATTTTTTTTTTTGTAGCATTTTCTCCAGAAACAGCTTTTATTGCATTCTAAAGAAGTACATCTGACAAGGTTTGAAGCTGGTGCACACCACACGGTCATGCTGATACCTATGTTGGGCCTTCTTGCCATGTTGCTTTATGTCAAAGATGCAGTGACTCATAACAGTGGACTTGAAATGGAGTTGCAGTTTGTGACACTTTGCTTTGGAGTCCTGATCAGCATCCAGATTCACTATAAACACATTTAGACAGCAGCAGGAGATGATTTCATAATGATGCAAGAAAGACGAATGAAGCATACACATTATCTTACAGGGTGGTCACCATTTGAAACAGCCCCTGCAATTGTTCTTTGAAAGCAGCTTGATTTCATACAACTAGCAGGTGATCACAATTAGATTGACATTTTATTTTCTGGTTTCTGTCTACTAACTCTTTTGTTAAAGGGACAGGATAGCAGAGGAACAATCTGGGTTTCTTTCCTGGCCAGATGGCAGTTCCCTTTAGTGGAAAGAAACAAGCAAAGTGCCCTGCTAGCAAATTCTGTTTCAACAAGAACATAAGAAGAACCCTGCTGAATCAGACCAAAGGAGTATCTAGACCAGGACCCTGCTTACACAGCGGCCAACCAGATGCCTATGGCAGGACCACATGCAGGACATAAGTGTAATCTCCTGTTGTTCCCTGGTAACAAGTGTTTAGGTACATCCTGCTTCAGGTACATCCTGCTGCCTTTACTGGTGGCCATCAATGGTTTTAATTTCCCTACATTTCAGTAATCTTTTCACAGAATCATGGAATCATTGAGTGAAGGGACCAGAAAGACCCTGTACTCCAACCCCTACCATGCAGGGACAACAGAAAAACTCCTAAAAGATGACCAACCAACCTGTGCTTCATGACCTCAAACAAAAAAGAGAGAGAAAGAGAAAGTCCACCACCTTCAGAGGAGTCAAAAAGCTGAGACTCAGAAAGCAAAGAAGTTCTTCCTCTTAAAAGCTTAGGTGGAATCTCTTCTCTTGTAATTTCAATCCATTGGTGTATGATCTAGTCTCCAGAACAATAGATAACCAATCCATATGACATCCATTCAGATATTTAGCAATGGCTATTGTATCACCTCTCAATCTTCTCTACGCTAATCCCCGGGCTCCTCCAGACTACCCAAGGCAGTTTCCATCTTGGAATTAGTGAATTAGCAATTTAATGTTGTTGAGGCATTCTGTTTCAGGATTTCATACCATGTAACAGTTGTTCTTGGCTGCTTCTGTATCCAGTTTTACCCAAAATATATCAGGTTACCCCCTCTTTTTTGTGCTCATTGTAGCAGAATTTAGCACTATCCCCATATGCACAATCCCTTTCAGCTGATTTTTTTTGTCCCACTTTCTACGGTTAAACTGTAGAGTAAATGCAGTTAGTTTTACCTTGACAAGTTTTTAAATTTGCTTTTGAGACTATTTAAAGAAATCAAATAAATGTCTTTATAAATTTTGACTATGTCTGCTCTTACTTGTTTTCTTTCTTAACTAAAAAGCATGGTGTGTTATAATCTTTGAGCACAGAGAAGTTAGTACTCCTGGTCTCTAATTGTTTCATTTGCTCTTTTCAGTGTCTTCTGCAGCTCTGCCATATCCATTCCCAGGTATGATGACCAGAACTGTGCAGTATATAATATTGTCAAAGTGGTTCCTGCATAGATATGTTTAAAAACATTACAATATAACAACAGCATTTTCAACCTCATTCCTAACAATGCCTAGCATGGAATATCTTTTCATAGCCACCACACACTAGTTGAATGTTTCCCTGAAGTAATCTGTCATGACCTCAAGCTCAGGCATAGTTTTTCAGATTAAATAATTGTTGCCTGATTTGTAATCTCACTATTATGGGCAACTTCAGTGATGTCAAAGGATTTTAATTTCCAGTAGCTGCACACACATAATTCACCTGCTTTGTGGCAAGACATGAAATCTACCAAATCTGAGGGTTTTAAAAATTTTATAGGGCCTTCTGGGTGGCTGAAAAAAAAAATATCCACCAATTACTTGCAGAAATTGAACCAATATCTTTCACTGTTGAAGAAATGCAAATAAACATATGGTGAGCTATAAATTATGAATGAAGAGGCCTCAGTTCATTTTTTTTCCCTGTTTATTTCTGTTTTTCATTTTTCATGTTTATTTAATTTTTTAAAAAAATTTTCTGTTTATTTCTGTTTTATTTCTGGATTGGGCAATCAAAATGGATACTGCCTGTGATATTTCCAGATTTTATGAACAGTATTTTAAAGTACTGTTATCATCAGATGAGTAATCTAGCTAAATGTGTGGTGAAGACAGCCCAGAAGGAAAATATATATTAAGACAAAGAACAGAAAATTATTCTTTCAGATTTAACACCTGCTATCTATTCAGATAGGATGGATCTTGCACACAGATGGAGCAAAATGAGCATTAGCCACTTGTTTCCCTGAATGCTTATTAGCATCCTGTCAAATTTGTCTACAGATGTTTTTAAGTAAATGATTAATTGCCTGTTTGAGGCCATCAAAAGGGATCTAAGATGACTGGTCCTGTTCAGATCATAACACAGAGATGTGAAAATATAACCACTTTGGTTTGGTTGAATTTCTCCAAACCTCACTTACACTTTCTTCCCTACTTTGTTATTTATGGGATTATTGTAAGATTTTGCATTCTCTTCCCATACTGAAATTGACACAATGTTAATGTGTTCTGTTTTCCAACATGTGTATTTATTTGCACAGCTTATCTGATTTACTCAGCTCTTCCCAACTGAATGCAACATGGCATTGCATATTTTCCCCAATGGCTGTATTTTCTATGTTTCACTATTAAAATATGCATATTGTTTTGGGTGCTCTTTATTTCTCAGAAATACCATATATGCCTCAAAGATGCATAAAAGCTCAAGGTGAGCTGCACTTTTTTCTTGCAACTAGTCTTGGAAGGTATAAAAATACTACTTTAATTGAAAATGCTGAACTGATGAAATTAATTTCCATCATAAACAGAAGTCTTGGAAATTTGAAATGTGATATATAGTGTCATGTACATTCCATGATTATTGAGCATGTACAGTCCTAGGCTGTTTTTGAAGGCTGAAGCTCAGGGACCCATTATTATAACACTATTTTCCATTTTTACTACCGTGTCAAAATCCCATAGAATTCCAATGTGAAGCAGTGAGCTGGGGAAACCTAGGTAAAACCAGCCAATTACAGCTCACAGAATGTTGTGAAGTGGGGCCTACAGAAAGAAGACCATAACCTGGGGGCTTGTCTGTAAAAGACTTAGAGAAGTCAGGGTGAAGCCCACTTGGGGAGAGCAGAATTGATAGGATCTGAATAGGGTATAGAGAGCTGGGAATGTGGAAAGAGTTTCTTGTTTAGCTTAATTGTTATATAAAATGTTTTTAGTCATTTTATTTTCTGCAACCATCCAACTGTTTTCATTAAAGAACGGATTAGGAAAACTGGCCATACTTTACAACACTGAACCCATTGTTCAACATAGCTGATTGTTCAGAACAGCAGTCATTTTGAGACCTGAGTATCAGATCCAGGGAGAGATAATAAAGGTAAAAAGGCAAGTTGAGCTGGAACTGGGTAGGAGTTCCATGCACCTAGGATTTGTCATTTGATGACCAACCATGAAATAACAAGACTAGACGCTGAAAGTTGGGTTAAATAAGGACCACTTTATTTGACCTAACCTATTTTAACGCCATTTCCTCACTATACTGTTATAATGCTATTAATCCACTTTGAACATCCTATGGAATCCTGGGATTTGCAATTTAGGGAGAGGTCCTTAGAATTCTCAGTCAGAGACTCTTTGGCTTCAGTAAACTGCAAAGCCCAGCATTCCACATCCAACCTGGGAGTATAATCTACTGGCACTATCTCTTGTTTCATTTTAGATTGTTTCATCATAGGGTTTTCACGGTAAAAGACATTCAAAAAGGGGTTTATCATGTCACCTTCTGCCCAGTACTAAAAAATGTTGGCTATGCTGCCACTGCTGATGTCTCTGAGAGATCATCAGCCAGTGTCATTCCTTACTACTGCTGATGTCCAGCAGCTGTTTGGCCCACTTAGATGTCTGGCACCTCAACAAAAGCCTGTCTTACATGGGAGATCCTACCAGCAGCGCTGCTGCCATCAGCATAGCCTCTTGCCTCACAGGAGCATGCAGTGCCATCACTGTGAAAAGTTAGTGTCATGGGTGGGATATTTGCCTCTATCTGTCTGTATATCTAGCTAGCTAGCTAGCTAGCTGGTGTTTTGCAAGAAACGTAAATGTTCCACAAAATGGGGGCAGGGAGACAGAACAAATACATGAAAATTCTCACAATTATATTCAGTAGAGAGAACCCTTTTGATTTTTTTTTTCATTCTTATGTGTAAGAATGAAATAAATGAAGATTTATGTCTCCATGAAAGATGCATTCATTCCAATCAGCATTCAGCTGATTTGTGCTGTAATCTTTAACCACTGCTCCCACCATCCTAAAAATAAGTTCTGTCATTGTATGTTTTTGAGTACTGTAAACCAGCTTGTAAGCAGAGTGAGCCTAGAAAGGCAGATTACACTTTTTTTTAAAAAAAAAAAAGGGTTACTTCCCAGTGCTATTCAGAGAAATACCACCACTGGGTAATGTCAAGACCACTGGACAGAAGACCAGCATGAGAGAGGAACCACTGGAAGGTATTATAAGGGTATCTCAAACTAAGTTGGTTTTCTTGCCTGAGAAAATTCTGAGTGACTAGCTATTTTGTTCTTCAAACACAGAATGTGGTATGCAGCTATTGTATAAACCTTAGAGACAAAAGAAATATGCCACTTAATATTTTGAGGGAACATGGAAATGCTTTCTAACTCTCTTTAATTTTGAATTTTAGACAGGACAGAAAAGATATTTTCTATAAGTAGAAAATCAGTTTTTAACTTCACTTAGAATTTAGTCTTCTCTATCTATCAGACCCTCCCCAATACTTCATAGTATGGGATAATCTGGTTAGCAGAATCCTAACAGTCTGCATGAATCATAATAAAAGCACTGCTTAATATTTTAAAGAAACATGAAAATACTTCTTGTGGCTAATTCTTCTGAGCTTTGGACATGTCAGGAAAAAATATATTGTTGGAATAAGAAAATGTATACATGGGCCCTTTTTTATTTATAAAGACCAAAATCCTATTTCAAGTTGGAAGAGTGTATAGTTACAGTGTACTTATCCCAAAGGCTAGGAGGTCAAAAATGAGGGAAGGCTAGTGAAGAAGAAAGGGAATGGCAGTCTGCCAACTGGTGGTATGAAGTAGCCAGGAAAAAGCTGTGCTTGGGCATCATCAGGTACCCATTATACAGACTGGGAAATCCAGTATGTAAGGAGGTCTTGGATACCTAAGTACACAGTTTTGGAAACAGTAGGAATGCCATTATATGTCCCAAGAGGACTCCCGCATTAATATCCTATTTTCAAAAGAAAAAGTTGTTGGAAAAAAAGTGACAATAATAAAATTCAGATTAAAATGTAACAAAATTAAAACTACATGCGGTAAGAAAAACATATCCATTAAAATGTATTTAGAAAACATTAGTTAAAAAGCAATGATAACTTTCACCAGGTAAGGCCTGGCTTAGGAATAAAACAGTTTAAGAGTTTAAGCCTGGATGACAAAAAAAAAGAAGAAGAAGAAGAAGAACTGTCTTCACTTGCTTCTGGAAAAATATTAAAGATGGAGTCACACTTAGCTTCTTTGGCAGAAGTTCTAGATTCTAGAAGCAGCTATTAAGAAGGCAGTCTCCTACATTTGTCTTATGCATTATTCTTACGATTATTGGGCAGAAAGCTAGGTCTCCTCCAAGGGTCTTAAAGCCCAGGTAGGTTCATAACAGAGAATGCAGTTTTTCCTATAGCCTGGTCTCAATCTATGTACACCTTTAAAGGTCATAACCAGTCCTATAACCAACCCAAAACAGACCAGTAACCAGTGAAGCTGTTGAAACAAGGCAGGCACATGTTTCCTGGAATCCTTCTCAGAAATCTCTCTGGCTGCAACAGTCTTGACCAGCTAACACTAAATGAGCTTCAAAGGCAGCTTCAGAGGCAGGACATGACCACATCTTGTGCGTACAAAAAGGAGGAGAAAAATGTCCAAAGCTTGCTACTGGAATCTCCTGTCTACTATTGAACTGAAAGGTTTCAACAGACAGAGGCTTCATTTAAAAAAAGTAGACTAGGCTTTAATGAACATACCTCCTTTATGTGATTGATTTAATTTGATTGATTGATTTAATTGAGTTCAAGGACCTTCACAATACACAACGTGTTTTAAACTAGAACAGTAATACATAAGATAACCAATAAGCTTTTCAAAAACAATTAACAACAGAGTCTTGTATGCAAAGAGTCCTGTAGCACATTTGAGACTATCTGAGAGAAAGAAGTTGGTAGTATAAGCTTTCATAGGCCATTTCCGCACTACACTGTTATAGTGCTATTATTCTACTTTCAACATCCTGTGGAATTCTGGGGTTTAAAGTTTACTGAGACCAAAGAGCTTTCTAGATAAATTGCAAACCCCAGGATTCCATAGCTGTTGGAAGTGGAATAATAGCACTATAACAGTGTAGTGCGGAAATGGCCATAGACTTAAGCTTACATCATCAGCTGCATGGAGTGAAGTGCCTAGGAACAGGAACAGGCCTTTATAGCTATGAATGAGCAGGCTGTATGTGTGAATAGCAATGGAAATGAAAAACTTATGAGTATGGTGATGAGGTGACAAGTTTAGTTTTGATAGTAATTGTCATGAGACAGGAGGAAAGATAAAGCCAAAGTGAGTAGATAAGTATTATGAATTGTAGAGAGAGCTGTTAGAATATAGTATGATGCTGGAATCAGAAAGGAGTTGTGATTACATGAGCAAGAAAGACCGCATGCAGCAGGGATCTTAACTAGTGTTATGGTATGTGTACTATGCTAGGAAACCATTGTGTCTCTTCAACTCACTGTCAATGGACTGGAGTTTGTGCATACGTTCCAATTCTGCTGTTTCTCTTTCCAATCTTCCTGTGTAGATTTTGTTCAAGGGCTGCTATTCTGAGGTCAAAGGTGGAATGTCCAGAACAATGTTCACAACATCCAATATGTGATGTGTAAACAGCAATTCTGGCCAAAATTGATATATAAATATGCATTGTAGAGCAAAAAATAGAGAAATTCCATTTGTTTGGCAGATAGCTGGAGTAGTTTATGGATTGTGTCCAAAACCTTAGTAAAGTCTTCATTTTGGTTCCACTACATACGTTAAGTTCCTACACATAGGCTAAGTCCCTGCATCAGGTGACTGCACATAGGTATTATACATCTCCCAATACAACTTCCAACTGACCTTTTTTTCTGCTGAAGCCCCTTCTTGAGGTCATGGATTGCTGGGGAAGAGAGATATGCTGAGCAATTTTCCTTTAGTTAGATGTATTGTGACAGGCTTTCTCAGGTACCTACAGTTTGAATTGCCCAGATAATATTACTGCTGTGCACCCAGCTAACAGAAAATACGTGGCTGTGTCTCCACTGCTTTCCCTGCTCTCCAGCAATACAGCAATACAGAAATAGATGTCCTTTTTTGGGGGGGGTGCAGTGGGAGGGGTTGGAGGAATTTTGTCAGTTGGGTCAGAACAGAATTCCAGCCTCCACAGCAATCAAAAAAGTGAGTCACAATGGCCAAGGCAGACTTAACACCACCATAACTCACTAATAGGATACCTGCAAGCTACTATGTTTGGTGATTCTTTGATCAAGCTTGTGAATTTGTATATCATACAAGACAGATGGATGCTTTTCCAAAAGTTGGCTTTCATTCACAATTAGCTTCACGTGTTCTACACAAGATCAACAAATATGGAAGCATTGCATACTACGTGGTTTCAATTAACCATTCTTTATCATAACTTTATGGGACACAAGGCAACACAGTGTTGCTGGTGACGACCATGACAGTGGGTGATGAATCCAAACTTTAAGTGAGCCTTCCAAGGTGATCTTGGATAGCTGTTTATTAGTTCAGACTAAAACCCATGGCAGATTCACATCCCCACTAACATGGAAGCCGCCAGCTGCCCCTGCAGCAACATCTTACTTATAACAACGTAACTGGTATTCTCTGTTTACTGGTGCTGTGATAGATGATGTAAGCTCCCATTGCTCCCCCTGGATTCTGCCAAAAAGGGAAAATACTCCTTTCCGTTCTTCCCACATGGTTTGTGACATCTTACAGGTTAGCCTCTGAAAAAACAGGTGGTATACAACAATAACATATGTTTTGCTATATAACATTTCCACATTATGAGCTCTTCCTGGTTGTAATTACTCTAGAAAGGAGCCTCAGTTAAAGGAAAGATTGGTCTGAAGTAGCAGCATATGGCAAGGAGTGGGGAAGTGGAACAGAAAATTACAGATGAATGAGCTTCCTCAGTTCCCATTGGCTTGGCTGAAAACATGAGCCAACGTTCTACACCCAGAGTAAGTAAATAGCCTCATTCATTGCCAAATCAGTCTAGATGTGCTGTAGATTTGCCTGGCTTCAGGGACTGCAAGACAAAATTTGCTCCCCAGGGGAAATTCTTATCCCAAAGCCTTCAACTTCTATTTTGTAAGGGTCAGCTCTTCAAGTTACCCTGTAGCAAAGCCATATCAAACCATCTCTGTTAGCTTGCCTGTGTGCTATATTTAAGAGCTTCCTCTGAGACAAGAAAGTGTGGAGGATGAAAAAACAGCCATAATACAGGAAACTTGAATGAAGAGAATCCCCTAGCCATGGTTTAAAAGAAAAAGTGCCTTCATTATATGCTGGTCAGATTACTATAACATGCTGTACATGGGGCTCCTTTTTGAACTGTTTGAAAACTCCAGCACATCCAAAATACTGCTGTTGTCCTGATTACAGGATATATGTAATTCTCTTCTTGAAACAAGCTTCTCTGGCTACCAGTCTGTTTCTGGGCAGAAAAAAAATGCTGGTTATGTCCTTTCAAGATGTATGTGTCTGGAGTCCAGACTATCTGAAGGGTCATATGTCTACGAGCCTACTTGTGTTCTAAGAACTATACAGGAAGGCTTTCTCTCAGTCCAATCACCATCAGAAGTATGTTTGGTGAGGACACAGCCTTCCCAGTGTCTGATCACAGGTGGAATTCTATCCCACATGTGATTTGGTAATAAATCTTGTGGAAGAATGGGCTTTTAATGAGGGTGTGCTTTTACCTTTGTCTTTTGTTTTACCTTTGAGTTTTCAACAGAATTGTGGTACTCCATTTTTTCAGTTGGATGTTGGCCATCCTGCAAAGAGAAAAGTCAGATAGAAGGCAGGCTGGCTGGCTGGCTGGCTGGCTGGCTGGCTGGCTGGCTGGCTGGCTGTTGGCATTCCCCTCACTTTTCCCATGGTCTGTTCTTCACGTGAACTTACAAATTCTTTGGTAACTCAGAAGTGGGGTAGAATTCCAGTACTTGTAATTCTTACTTTTTCTTTGGGAGGAGGTTTAAGGACTCTTCAGGCATTCTAACTAGCTGAACAAGTTGTGGAGTGGGGAATACTGTAGCCTCACATCCTTCAATGGCCATTTCCACATGACATCTCTGTCCCACAATGGGGAGGTGTTGCTGCCAGTCCGCAAGTCATGCTTTCACACAATGTCATTGTGGTCCTGTTGCCAATGCATCCCCACCTGTCGTGATTGTGGGATATTCTGTTACCAGAAAAAGTTCAGTAATGGCCCCTGATCATGCAAAGCTCCCATTGCGCGTGGCCGTGCAGAAAGGGAGGAAGTGCAGTCTAGGCACTTCCTACCCCAGTGCAACGTAGGAGGTGGTTGGCTGCACTTCACAAGGAAGGTGCGTGTCACTTGCTCTGCCCTTTCACAGGCAGCCAGTTGGGTGCAGAGCAGAGTGTTCATGTAGCATTCCCATCCTGGCAGTGGCACTGCCAGAATCATGACAGGACAACGACAGAGACAAATAAGTTGCTGAAATGGCCAATGTCTTTCTCCTTGTGTTCAGGACAACATTTCAAATCAGACAGCCTTCTTTATCTGTGCGAATACCCATATGACTCTGAATGCCAGAAAAAGCCTGGATCAAAGTAACATGGAGAGCCGCTGTGCATAGAAAAGGCTCTCTACTTCAAAGCTTTTCACATGGAGAGAACATTGGATGGGGTTGGCACTGCAACATGCACACACCATCCATATACATTACCGCAAGTTTAGAATATCTGGATATGTTCATTCTGCTCATTCGTTTGTCAAAGACTGGTGACATCTGTACTGCAAATACGTGGGAAAAAGAAGGAAGAAGGGGAGAGTTATGTGAGCCATCCTCAGGCACTACTCCACCCCATCTTCGTTGATGCGGTTCCCTGTTAAGCACCTGAAGACAGTACAAATATATTCTTTGACTGTGGAAGTTATTGAACAAAATGTATAAAATGCCAATATGTAAAAACTTATCTGAAGTCCCAAGGAAATACTAAAGTTACCCCTTCTTTGGCTAGAATTTGTGCCCTTTGATGAACGGAATCAAATTCAGTGTCTTGTTAATATAGTGCTTGAAAGGTTTTGCATGAGACATTGGGGTGAGGGAAATGGCACATCTGTGTGTCTTTAAAAGAAAATGATCAAACATGTTACCCTTGCATGCCAGTAAAGTCCAGCAAAGCACAGAGAGTCTCTTTTTCTCTCATCTACAGGCTCTTGAATCAAATAATTAGGGGGGAAGGATCTTTTTCATTCAAATAATGGTAAAATGAGTCCACTGCACACTGTTACATGGATTGTGCAATTTGCCAGAAAAAGAGAGAGCATGAGGGCTGACCCTTGAGCTTCTCCCCAGTGCCTGGGAGCAGCTTTTTTCAAATACATTGACACATAACTAAAAAGAGAGGCCCATGCCAGCATGTGAAAACCTTCACTTCACATCCAGAAGACATTCAAAAAGTTGACTAGAAGTGTGTAGCAGAGAACCCAGGGGAATTAATTACCTTGCTTCCATGCTGCCCTGTGTTGTGTATGTTTTAGGAAATGAAGGAACTAAAAAAAAAAATGCACACCAACCTCAGCCTCTGAAGCAACATTTTAGCAGTGTTATTGAAAAATGTCTTTGAAAGCAGAAGGATGCAACCATGTTCTTCACTGGATGTGATAATGTATTCTTCAGCTATCCCTGGGCATTAACCATGTTAAGCTTCAGAATGAAACTAAAACATAATGCTTTACGTAAACATAATGTTTTTCCAGATGTAAAAGGGAGAGCACATAGTCTCACTGGACCTACTTTTCACAGAGCATGATCTAAGGACATTCTCATGAGCCTATGAGACCACAAATGGCAAGTGGTTCTTCATTCAGCAGCATCCAAAGTCCTAGCAGTGCCCAGAATTCATGTAAATATTCACAGGCAAGGATGTGTGTGTGTGTGTGTGTGAGAGAGAGAGAGAGAGAGAGATGGGGGTATTTTGAATCATATCAGGGGATTTTAATTTAATAATTCTTTTCTGAATCATGCATTATGAGCTTACCAGCCCTCCTTTGTGAGGATTTCCTAAATTTATCAGAGAAATCACTGTGTTTTCCTCTCTGGCTTGTCATGATCTCTAGGTTAGAGAAGACAGGTTCACATGGCTATGTCTTGATGATCACAGGTTCAGATTAAAAAATCTGTCAGTTGCACTTTCTTTGATATTTGAAATTTTCAGTCCCCAAATTCATTTTTGTCCAAATTTGAAGCAAAGTTTGGTAAATTCTTCAAAACCAAGCTGAAATGAAAAGCATCCTCACCTTTGAGAAACAGAAAAGTAAGGATTTACTTTTAAAAAATCATAATTGCAAAGAAAACCTACTTCTAGGGCACTGGAATGAAAATGGAAATGAATTACTTTTTATTCTAAACTCTGGCTTGTTCTTACATGTCATCAGTCCCAAGAAAATTTTGCTTGCTGCATAAATTTGACAAACAGCAGGGTATCAAAGCAAAATTTGGCAGGGGAGATTCAGTGGTATGACTTCTTGCATATTAATGGGAGACTCTAGTAAAACACCGACAATTTGCTTTTGGTCTGCAGCTGTAAATTGTGGGTTATTGACTTATGAACCACAGCATCCCAGCTGCTCACTAAATACTTCCAGAAAAGTAAAGTCCACTGTCTCCCAGACTGGGGACATAAGTTAAAATTGTTCCATCAAAGGTGATTTTTAAAAACTGGATTTATCTAATTTACACCTCCCACAATGAAAGGCAGATAAAATAGTTTATCGCCTGATATCCATGCATGTGATACAATCTGTGAAAGAAAAGATACGCTATTGATGGCTTGCACACATTTGGAGAAATGTGTATAGACAACTGCCTATAGTTCTGAAACTCAAACACAAACATATGAGCTGGCTTTCTGTTAGTGAATTATGATGGCATAAGTCCAACATATTCCATTTGTGCATTGTAAAGTTTGTAATTCTGTTCTGGTTGCATAATGACCAAAATCCCCCTCCATAAAAAAACACTTTTTCTCTTTTCCCAGCCCCAAACCCCAGATGACTATTTCCATGTCAGGGCAGAACGGGGAGCAACAGAGACATGTCCAGCTATTTTCCTTTAGCTGGACATGTAGCAGCTAGGGAAATAATTCTTTACTAGGTTTCTTCTTCAAGGTAGCAATAAGGAATTTCAGCAGATTTATTTCTGCTGAGGAAAAGTCTTTGAAAATCAGTCAGTTTTGAAAGGATATTCACAATTTGGAACTTATTCTGTGAAAAAATTGCACATGATTTTGATAGAAAACAGCATTTTCTGTGCGGAAAATTATATTTCAATGCAGAAGTTTTAACCTGCACAAAAATGCACTGAAATTGCTGCTTGCTATGTAAATCATCAATGAGTGACTCTTACAAAGAATAAATTGCCAATCACAGCATTTTTCTGTGCAGAAAATAATAAGTTTTGAGCTGCACGAATTCTTATAATTCCAAGGTTCTTCTCATCAGGGTTTCCCAACACTCAAAAAAACATGTTTTTCAACCATTTTTTGAATATTCTTTCCATTCCTACGAGGGACCTCTTGAGGACTCTTGAGGATATGTAGCATAGCCAGCTAAAGGAAAATTGCTAGATCCATCTCTGTTTCCTCACCGCCACTCTCCACCAGCACAGAGATGGTCAACTTGGGGTGGGGCTGCTTCAGAGAGAAGGTAGGTTTTTTTGGGTTGCATCAGATGATATATTTCAGCTGAATGCCAGAGATACAGAGATGATGTAGGCCTTTAGTCACTCTTGCCAATGGGATCAAATGAAAAGAATCCACCTGAGAAAAAAAAATACACAAAAATGTATGCAAATGTCTGTGGTGGTGGGGATGCTAATATGGAACCAGGAAAGAACAAGTTTGGCAGTAGAAAAGTGGGCAGTAGAAAGCGATCAGTAGAAAAATGGGCCTTCAGTGGGCTCACCCTCGGTAGATGCAGCTGTCCCTGTTCCTGCAACAGCCTATTTAATCTTATGTTTCTTGAATGCTGTTCTTTCTTTCTTTCTTTCTTTCTTTCTTTCTTTCTTTCTTTCTTTCTTTCTTTCTTTCTTTCTTTCATTGTAACCCATTTCCAAGTCCTGTTGTCAGACAGCTTGAATAAATAAATAGTACCTTATTAAAAGGGAGTAAACCTTTCCATATCTGAATTCTCTGATAATTCTATGGACATAAATTAAAATTCTATGAAGGAAGTGAACCTCAAGAAAAAGAACACTTTGCAGATTTTGCTTCGCATCTCTCCTTCAGGGTTTCTGGAACTCCCTCAAAAACAGGTACCCGCAGCAGCATGTTTTCATCTGCTTTGCTACTATTTAATGAAGTACAGTCAGGAAATTTCTCTGTTTTTATGCCAATTATGAGACTATTCTTCAAAAGATGGCAGCAGAGCCATGTGTCTCTGCTTTTCTTTAGGATTTTTCCCTGCTTTCACTTAGGCTAATCACTCCTAAATGACTTGGGAGAATTAAAAATGCTGTGCTGCACTTAAATACTGCATTAGCACTGTGCTGTGAATGGTACAAAATTTCCACTAAAGGCTGCATTTACAGAAAATAAATGAAGATAGCCAAACTGTGAATGAGTTCTGTCATGAGTGTGTACAGTTTATTTATGTGTTCAAGCAAGTGATTATGCACATGCATGGGATTATTCGAGAACTCAAGTATTCCAGGATATTGCTGATACTTCTTTTGTGCTTCTTTTGTACATTGTAGTAGTGTATATGATTAGAATCAAGGAAATCTGGGTTCAAATCCTTATTGTGAAAGCTTAAGTAATGTTGGACCAGCTGCCACCTCTCAGCTTAATCTGTCTCAAAGTACTGATATGACAATAAAGCATACTCTCCAACTATTGTGATTTGGCAGGGGTATTCCTGATTAATCCTCTGCTGTCCCGCTTTTTCAACTGCTTTTAAAATGTCCCAGTTTCTCTCTCCTCGTCTCGCTTCCCTTCTTGTCTGCAGTTTGCTTCAATTGCTACAAACTGAGTTCAAAGTGCAACAGTTATTTGCACTCAATTAACCCAGCAGAGAAGAGAGGGAGCCTTCTCTGGGGAGGCTCAGGAAGAACAAACTGCAACCTCTCCTAGCCTGTGAGTTTTTCCTCATTAGTAACTGTTGTCTTCTTGACCAAATTATGAGGTTGTTTGACCACACATGTCCTATTTTTCACCTGTGAAATATCAAGAGGTATGTTGCATTGGGAAGTCCCTCAGCCACTATAACATACCAAAGAGAAGTGTTGCAACCAATATATATATATACACACACACACTGGCAAACCAGAAGATTTAGCAGCATAACTAACCAACAAGATTCTAGACATAATATACCAACTAATCATGCTCATCAGAGTATCTGAAGATCCCTTCCTAGGACTTTTTTTTAAACTGCTCAATGCTCACCTGAGCCTACTGATACTTCCTCCTGTTTATGAATTATGACGTTTTAGCTACATAACAACCATTGCTCACAGAACTAAGTTTACTATTAACAGGTAATACAACAGTCTTCCTAAGATCCTAACTCACTACTACCAATCAATAATGACCTAAAATGTTTTTCTGCCTGTTGCAGAGTAGCAAAGATTTCCCGTCCATCCAATGTAAAGCGTGCATTACTTAAAGCAAACCAAGTTATTTTGGTTCAAGAGACAGGAAATGTTTTTTCCCGTCACTAACAGGAAAAATGCAAGACAGTTACCCCTCTACTTTCAGGAGGATTCAGGGCACAGAACCTTCACAAAAGTAGAAAAACCATGAATAACTCCCCCACAGCAATCCCCCTCCCATTAACTTCCAGGGATCCCTCCTCTCATTCCCTTGCATTTTGCATGCTGGGGCCAGAGACAAGGGAATGGGAAGGGGAGCTCCAGAGGGGAGAAGAAAAGCTCACACGAGCCTCTCCCATCATTCCTTTCCCTTTGCCTTGACACAAGTTCTCAGCACCAGGGCCAGAGCACTTGCCTTCCTTCTTCGCACCCAGAAAAATGCAAGGGAATAGGAGGAAGAGAATGGGGGGAAGGCTATGTATGCACCTCATAAATACTCAAATTCATCCATGCATGTGGAGGGAGGACTGTACAGTTGTGTTCAACAATGCAATTTAAGTAACCTGCAGTGTTTTACTTATTGATGTCGGTGAAACATGCGTTGAGGGCAAAGCTCTCAAGCCTCGCACTCAAGTTGTGCCCAGCCTGACACCAGCCAGGGAGATCTCTGGGTTAAGCTAGGGCTAGGACAAACAGGTCTGCTTCTGTTCTCCCTTCCTGAGAATGCAGCACTTTCCTCCATCTTGCCCCCCCACTTCCTCCTTCCAGAGTTATCTCCCTTTACTGCTTTCCTTAAATCTGCCTCTCTCCAGATATAAGGACCAGCAGTGATTTAACTCTCCAATGACTGTGGTACCATGGTAAAATGACACTATTGGTAGCATGTGTACTCCAGGATGTAGAATAGACTCTGTGAGACTGTTTTAAGGAAAACAGAAAGTCAAACGTTTATTGCAACACTGTTACTTAAATTTGTTTGCAACTAAATGTTTGTGAAACAGCAGACCCTTCTTCTTCTTCTCTCTCTTTCTATGCTTAATTCATTGACTGTCTCTCGTACACCCTATTTCTCAGTTCTCGCTAACACAGAGCTCCTCTACTTTCACCTAAAACATCCCCCAAACTCTAAGCTTCAATCAACTCAACAGTCAGTTAAATTCCATTATTCCTCCTCTCCACCAGCCCCTCCCCTGGGCTATCCAAGGTTCCATCTCAACAACCAATCAGTTTACTCTCGGTTGCTAAGGAGGCTCTGTTGTCCACGCCCCCCCATCAGGTTTGTCACAGTGTCACTGCAAGGATGGCATTCTGTAGGCATAAATCCCTCTTCCACTTGTGTATGTCCTTGTTCTGTTTGTTGTAGAGGTTAGTATTCTTTGCCACCCCTTGCAATGACCAAATTTCCTAACACAGGACACACTGTTTGACCACTGCAGCCCCCCATCCCACCATTCCATAACTGGTAGAGAGTGAGAGAATCAGAGAAGCATCTCGTTGTATCTCCATAGCCAGACACAGAATGATTTCTTCATTTGTTGAGGCCACTTTGGCAGATCTTAGCAGATGATGTAATTATTTTGTGTCTGGCTAGAGAGACATAAACATTTATCTAATCCCCGCCAGGAGCCATTAAATGTTCAGGGGCAAGTTCAGGGGCTGCTATCATCATCCTCATCCTCATCTTCATCATCCTGCTTTTTTTCCAAAACAGGGACTCAAAGCAGCTCACAATTTTTTTAAAAAAAAACTACAAAAAATAAATAAAGCAGAATTGATATTTCAGTAAAATAACAGGTGGAATCCCTGTTCCCTGATCTTCTTTCCAATCTGTCTTCTCTGGATTGTCCTCCTTCAGTCCCTTGCTGATGACAGACACTGATTTTAGGACCATGACAGCCTCCTTGGAATAAGGTGGAAAGGAGTAGTAGAACTGTGTAACACCTGCATATTGATGGCATTGTGCCCCAAAACTCCAGACAACCTCTCCCAGCAGTTTTATGTATATGTTAAATAGCATGGGGCGGGGGCAAAACAGAATCCTGAGAAACCCCACAGGCCAATGATCAGGGAGTCAAACTGGAGTCTCCCAGGACCAACTTCTGGGTACATACCTCCAGGAAAGAATGGAGCCACTATAAAACAGTCCACCAAGTCCCATCCCAGAGAGGTGGCCCATCATGGTCAATGGTATTGAAAGTTGCTGAGAGTTCCAGCATAACCAACAGGGACACACTCCTCTAGGCCGGTGTAGGTCAACCACTAAGGAGGCCAAAGCTGTCTCTGTGCCTGCAACTAGATTGAAATGGATCTAGACAATCCATGTCATCCAGAAAAACCTGGAGCTGGGAGACCACCACACACTTTACTAACTGGCCCAAAGACAGTAAGTTGGACACTGGCTGATAATTATCCATTATAGATGGATTAGGGATGGTTTTTCAAAGCCCTCATAACTACCACCTTTAGGAAAGCTGGAAAGTTGCCTTCTTGTAAGGGGACAATATCTATTCTCATTACCCACTCATCTAGTGCCCCTTTGCCCTGTTTACAAGCAAGGAAGAGCAATGGTCTCACTTCTCCAAGGATCCCTTCTTAATCCTATGGCTGCTCAGATTGAAAAGTATCCAATAACACTGGACAAACAGGAGTCAAGGGTATATCCACTGAAACTGTGGCTATTTCCACCTGGGGTTTTTAACAGGGGGCAGAGCGTCCTCCAGGGAGGATGTCTGCACCTGGGAGCGGACTGGATCAGACCTACTTAATGTAGATCCGCACCCCAGCCCATTCCGGAACGACCTCAAGTGGTCGTCCAGCGTGCTTTTGAAAGACCACTAAAAACAGGTCTTTCAAAAGCACAGAGCGTGCCACTGCGAGCCTGCTCCCTTATGCAGATTCACAGACTCGCATTGGTGTGAGCCTGCAATCTGCTGGGGGCAAGCTTTAGGCTGGCAAGCTTCAGCAGTTGGTCGAGACCCTCAACCAACCGGAAGCCACCATTTTCATCCCCGGAACAGTGCAGAGCAGCAGCTACGCACTGCTTCAGAGAAGCATGGACCGGATCGGGGAGCCCAAAAGTCCGGTGAGTAGCGTCACGGGGCGATTCCCTCTCCCCATGTGGAAATGGCCTGTATCAACTACAGCATCCAAGTCAGAGCAGATTTGAATGACTTTATTTGCAAGGTGCCATGCAAAGTCTTTGCGGAGGGCTGTCAAGTGGTCTACATTTTCTTGTTGATGGCTAGTGTGTAATAGACCACTGACCACTCAAAACAGTTCTGCTGGATGTCTCCTTACAGATGAAAAGGTGGCAGCAAAGAATAATTTCTTTGCTGGCTGAACTACCGTGGAGTAGGTTTTCAAGAAGGCTTTAGCCTGTATTCAGTCAGACTCAGTTTGAGTCTTCCACTAACATTGCTCTAGTCTTCATCTCACTCACTTCAACATTATCAACTCCCTGGAAAACCATGGGATTAATCTGGCTCTATTCCATAAAAGGGAACACATCACCCTGGCCATTTCCCTATTCAGAGGTCAGATGAAGTTTCAACAGAATTGCTTGCAGAGGTAATAGAAAAATCCCCAAGAGCCATCAGGAATCGGTCTGGATCCACCAGCCTCCTGGAGCAAACCATCCTAATCACCCCTGAAGAGGTTCTGAACTCCAGTGAGTCTAAACCTAACGAGGTAATGATCAGTCCATGACAGTGGAACTATAGAACCTCTACACCAAAATCACCATCACCCCATCCAGCACAGAAAACAAGGTCCAGAGTGTGCCTAGCAGCATGAGTAGGACCAAATACCACTTCAGATACGCCTATGGTTGTCATGGAGGCCATGAATTCCTGATCACCTCCCAACAAGACAGTCTCAACATGGATGTTGAAGTCCCTGCAGCCCTACTAGCTGTGGAGACTCCAACACCAACCTGGAGACCACTCTGACTAGCTCAGGAAGGGAGATAGTTGGGCAGTGAAGTGGACCGTACACCAACAGAATCCCTAGTCTGTCACCTTTAGGTACACATGTCCCAAACCTGCAGAATGTGGGATAGGGCACCTGTTCTAAATTATTAATCTAGGAAGGTTGGTACTGAAAAGGCACAAATAGCATAATTCTGCATGCAGAACTATTATGCTACTCTGCCATACAGGATCTTGGTGAAAATCTACAGCTTGGTGTGATGACTAATGCTAGTAGATATAAATTATTGTTGTCACTCTGTAATGTCATTCCTACATTTTAGACCAGCAGATGCCAATCTTGGCTACTCAAATACTGTTCGACTGCATGTCTCAGTCTTTCTGAACATGGGCTATTTGTCCAGGGCTTCCAGGAGTCAAAGTCCAAAAAATCTGAGGAGCCAAGGGTAAGAATCACAGTTGTTAGCCAAAGAGTCTAGATTAGTTTCAATGAAACATATACCTTCTCATAACTCAGCTGAATTTGGCCCTTGTATATCAGCTTCATACCAAATGCCTGCTCAATATGTCACTGGGGGAACTATTTATTCTCCACATAAAATGGTAAAATATCATAATGGAGGATGTTAAGTGTCATAAAACGGGATCATCAGAGTTTCAGAAGGAAACCAATTTAACAATTTGTTCAGTTACTAGCATCCATTTCTGTGTCTGTTTTAATGTAGTGGAAGGAATGACATGATGCAGCTAGCCGGTCTGACATTTTTGTTGATGGGCTGTTTCATAAGTTAGTTTCCTATACAACTTTAGGAACTAGACTGCTCAGATCATTGATGTTTACATGAAAAATAATTGAATATCAATCAAGATTTACTAGCAAACCCTTGACAGCTTCTTTCCAGCTATAATTCATTGAATTAATCAATCCCTGACATCCTGATAGGTTATTATACTAGCAAGAAAAAGGCCAGGAATTTATGAATTTGTTTTTTAAAAAATACTGAATCTCTGGTGGAAAGTTTCTGACAAAGTTAAATAAAACAGGCATATTTGAAGATCATACCTGCCAGATTGTAGATAACAAAAAGTGAGTTTGCCCTCTCATATAAAATTATTATCTGGTCCATTGATTAAATCCAATTAAGACAACTTTTGGTGGAAAACTAGCCATGGTGGCCTGGCAGGTGCTTGAAAATTCTTTTGCAGTTGTTTTCAAAAGAATTTAAAGTAGAGGTGGACAACTGAGAACTTAAGTAAGTTCTTGGCCTAGCCATATAAACATACTAGTCATTAGTGAAGCATTGTGGGAGTTGTAGGTCAAAACACTGTAGAGACACAGTTGCCTGTCCCTGATTCAAGCCAACAAGAGCATGGAGAAGACAACCAGCATGATGAGGTGTCTGGTAATGAAATCTTTATCAGTAAAAAATCAGTATCTTTTTAGCCGGAAAAAGAGAAAATAAAAGAGAGATAATACATGCTAAGGTTCCCAGACAGTGGAACAGACAGTGTAGGAAGATGGGGGATTCTGTTTATTTCAGGTAGTTAGACTGGGCAGCAACCTGTTACAATTGCTTATGTTTTCATTTCACTGTGTCATATAGCCTACATTGAGCAGTGAACTGGATTAGATAACCCCCAAAGTACCCTCCAGGCCAAATACCTGCATGTCTAAATCCTTGGTACAGTTCTCCTTCCACATTCACAGGTTTGACCTTTGCAAATTTGAGTATTTGTGAGGTGCCTGCTTGCCTCCTTCCATTCTCCCCCTCCCATTCCCTTGCCTTTCACTCAGGTACACTGTGATTTCCTTCTCTGCACCCAGGCAAAAGGCAAATGAATGGGATGGGAGACCCTGTTCATGGAGAACGAAGGTGTGTGTCAGCCCCCCCATTCTCACCCTCCACTCTCTTGTCTGTTGCTCAGGCATATGGAAGGAAGGCACGTGCCTGAGAATGGGAAGGGGAGAATGTGGGAGGTGCATGTGCACCTTCTCTGCATGGAAGGCTGCCATTTGCATTTGCTTGCCTTTGGCCTGGTTGCATCGAAGGAAGGCACACACACTCAGGGAAAAGGCAAGGGAACAGGACAAAGACACATGCATGCTTTATCTGCATGTAGGGCTGCCCCTCCCATTTGCTTGCCTTTTCCCCAGGCATGGAGAAGGAAGGCAGCATGTCCAGGCAAAAAGCAAGAGAAGGTGGGGAGGCATGTGCAAGCCTTCTCCACTCACAGGAATGCCCCCTCATTTGCTTGCCTTTTGCCCGGGCACATGGAAAGAAGGCATATGTGCCTGGGAAAAAGGCAAGAGAATGGGAGGAGGAGAATGGGGGTGGAGGCACCCTGAAATGGGAGGGGAAGCCATGGAAGGGAATGGGAGGGGGAGTGCTCCCTTGGGCCAGGGAAGCATTCTACTCCCCCAACCATCACAAAAGTCAAGGGGTCACCGTAGTGTTAAAAGAAAGGTCTTGCATACTGATGGCAAACAGTTTATTTGTTTATTTATTCATTTCCCATACATTTGTGTTGTGATAACCGATGAAAAATATTCTCTGCATGCTCATCCAGCTACTATCTCTATAGTGTAAGCTCCCTATACTGTCCTTGTAGTGTAAGCTGACACATACAGGAAGTTTTCATCATGCTTTCAAAATGAATAAATTCAAGCTACTACTAGTTACTAGTAATTACAAGTTACTACTCTCTCACACACATACATACACTTGCTTTCAGAAGCCAAGACCTGAGAAACATATTTTTTCATTTCTTTTATTTATTTACTGTCATAGGCCAAATAAAAAACACACATAAAAATAATATACATTTACAGCTAAAATTAGTATAACAAGCACTAAAGGAGACTAAATGCACTGCATTTATATCAAAAACACAAATATAAAGACTAAGATTAGTAACATTTCAAATATAGTACATATGCTTGAAATATGCCAAGAATAGCTAAATTCCTAAATTATATATACCTCTGTAATATTTCTCTACAACTACTAGTAATAGAGGCACAAAACCTAGCAACCTTCTCTGTAATTTGTATGTCCAAATCCACAAGCAGAAGAGAAAGGTAAATCTTTCTATCTCCCTACCTTTTTGATAACACATCCAAGAATATCTTAGATAGCATGGCCGTTAGGCTTGGAACTGTAGTCCAAAAAAGTAACTTTCTCAAACTCTTTTCTGAAGTGGGCAGCTCAGTATACTGGCAACACAACCCTACACATACCTACTCAGTAGGAGTTCAATGAGACTTCCTCCCTGGTAACTCTCTACAATTCCAGCCTAAATCAGGCCTATTATTGCTAGCACAGAATTTAACACATAATGTGCCTTAATTGGTGTTCATTATTAACTTCTTATTAGAGATTGCCAAATCTACTGCTTGAAACCACATTGGCCTTAATTATGACTATTTTTCACCGCAGCTTCTTCTCACGCTTTTTCTTTATATTAAATGTTACTTTTGATCACACATCTGATATGATTATACTGTGTTGAAAGTGGGGCTCCATTCCCAAGAGTGAACATTCTATTACAGACCTCATTAAACTGGAATGTGATTATGTAAACTAGGAAGAATATGGTTACAGTCGTATTCTCAAAATACTATTAAACATCCAAATAGCTCTGCTTAATACTGTTGCTTTTGCCATCCAACCTAACAGACACATAATGGTCCATTATGGGATTAGGTCCTGAAAGTTGGGGGAGTCCTGAGACCCTGAGAATCATTGACATGGTAAAAGGTAAGCAAGAGAAATATACAGTTCTTCCTCCCCATTCATGGGTTTGATCTTCACAAATCTGATTATTTGTGAGGCATGTCCTTGCATTCCCCTCATTCTCCTCCTCTCATTCATTTGTATTCCTCACCCCAGACTTGTGAGGCTTGTGTTTAAAATTGAGTTTTTCTTTCCCCTTTTCGGTGAGCAAAGCCACCGCCCCAACTGCTAGAGGCATGTCCTCTACCACATGGCTGCACATTCTGCTGTGTAATGGCTACAGATTGGTCAGGTGCTCTTTTTGTTCCTACTCCTCTCCTCTGGGAGGAATCTCCTTTCCCAAGATTGCGACTGGAACTACTAGAACCCCAGAACTCAGCACTCTGTTCTTCTCCATCTGAGGGAATTACTGGTAAGCCCTTTACCTTGTATTTTTGATTCTCCCCAGGAGCATGGGGGCCAGTGGGAAGGGAATGGAAGGGGGAGCTCCAGAGGGGAATGGGAGGGGGATCGTGGGGAGAGTTATTTGCCGTTTTTCCACTTTTGTGAGGATTCTGTGTCCTGAACCCCCGCAAATTTGGAGGGGCCACTGTAAAAGAAATGTAAAAGGAAGCATGGAAGTGTGAAATTAATGGCTGGGGTTCATTCATTTCCTTAATTCAGTTTGCAACAGTTGAAGCAAGCTGAGAACAAAAGGGGAAAGTGGGTAGAAGTAGAGAGAAACTGGGACATTTTTAAAGTAGCAGAAAAAGTACAATGACAGAAGATCAATCAGCACTGTCACTGCAAAATTACTTAGGGCTATACTTGCACTCACCGATGTGGCAGAATTGCTTTCAGTCTCATTCTACCCTCTTATAGTTGGTACATCTTAGAGAGATCCTCTGGTCTATTTTTGGTTTTAGTCCAACTTTATATATGATATATAACCAATGCAGAAATATTATAACACAGCACTATGAGAATTTAAAATACATCTGAACCATAATTCATTCATCCCTATCCACAGCTTCCACTGATCTAACTAGCATCTTACTATACAGCCAGCAATATTGGTTTTCCGTGTTAATGCTGACTCCATATAAGTTATAAATGGGGATTTCTCTTCTTTAAAAAAAAAAAAAACAAAGTACAAGGCCACTTCTTAAAATCATGCAGACAGCAGTATAAGATGACAGCAGTATAGAATGACTGGGAAGGTGATCCCCTCTTACTTAACCCCTGGCACAGGACAAGAAAACACTAAAAATATGCTACAGGGAACACTCAATCACTGGCAAGCAGACAAGTTGCGTGAACACTACCACCCACCTCAAATCACTAACATCTTTGGTTTTGTAGTGTAAGCAGAAGCATCTAAACATACAGCCATATGCTAAAGAGTGCCAACAGTCTGTAAAATCACAAATGGAAATGTGCCATGGGATCTCATTTCTCTTGAACTGACCTTGCTGAGAAGTGCAGCGTACAACAAGGTGAAATGCCCCTCCTATTCAGGAGATATATCTATAGAGAAAGAGAGAGCTATATAGTTTTAGCTTATTTAGCTGAAGCTACACACAATGCCCAATCCTAATGATTTTAAAATTACAGGCTGGTCTGGAAGGGTTCAGGATGATCTTGGACACAACCTTTATATTATTAGTTATGTTTATATATCTCGCCTTTCTTCCGGTAAGTTTGATTTCATGACCCTGACCATCGCAACCACCCTGTGAAGTAGGTCAGACTGACAAAACGGGATTAGTCCAAGTTCATTCTCTTCATGCGTGGTATTGCTCAGTGGAGATTACAAACTGGCTCTCCCAGTACAGAGCTGTTAAAACAACATCATTTAGCTGTCAGTTCCTCAGTCTCAACTATCAAGCCTATTCATTCACTCTAAAAACCATTAAAACTTCTCTTGTTCATTTGAGAGATTTCACTGTGTTTTAGTCAACAAATGTAATTCTGTGTAATGCAGTGTTCTTCTGCACAAGTTTAAGAGTATGGCTTAGTTTATTTATTTATTTATTTATTAATGTTAACACAAAATAACATAAACCCAAGCTGACGTTTCTAACATAAACTGTAAATAAAACACATAACACTAAACACAATAATAAAACACTAAACTAGAAACACTAAATGCAGCCCATTTCCGCACTACATTCCTATAGTGCTGTTATGCCATGTTCAACATCCTGTGGAATTCTGGGGTTGGTAGTTTCCTGAGGCCAAAGAGTTCTCTGGCTGAGAATTCTGAATGCTCCTCCCTAAACTGCAAACCCCAGGATTCCATTGGATGTTGAAAGTGGAATAATAGCACTATAACAGTGTAGTGCAGAAATGGCCTAACTCACTAAAACATTAACTTACTCACTAAACACTAAATTCCTAAAACCCAAAAGGGCTCTGACCCTCCCCCAACCAAACTGTAACGAAAGAGAGAAGATATAGATCCAGCCAAACAATTATTACAGATCTGACCCAACAGACTTACTAGAATTACTAGTAACCATATCCACAAATTATTGCAGCATAAGATTTCTTATTGCTCAAAACAATCCATAAACAATTTCCAATCTTTCAAAAAAAACCAAAAAACCCTGCAATTGACTTATCCTTTAAGACTTACATTAGTTTGGCTATTTGGGATAACTCAGCAAGCTTAACAGTCCATTCTTCTGTTGCTGATGCTACAGTCCATTTCCAGATTTAAGCAAACAATATTCTTGCAGCTGTTATCATATAACAAAAAAGTAGTTCATATTTATTATCTATCTCCTTATCCACAATATTCAGCAAAAACATTTCTGACTATATTACAAAAATCCACCTTAATTTTTTTAATTAACATATCAATCCTAGACTAATAACTTTTCAAATGACTCACAACTTTATACAAGTTTTCTTTTACACTACTCCACAAAGTATATTATATATCTTTAGACCACATTTTTTCCATTTCTCTATTTGAACATGGTCCCCAAAATTTTTGCCTTCCTCCTTATCATACGCTTCTTGACAGGTTCACCCTCTATTTTCAAGACATTAGTTTATTTTTTTTATTACATGGTCATCTTCTTTTCACAGCTCTAGACAGAACACATTTTGCCTTGAACTCTATGGGAAGATCTCTCTTATCATGGATAAATCTATCTTTAAGTTGCATGTAAGTAAACCAATTAAGATCTTTGCCTTCCTTAAGAAGCATCTTGTTTGATTTAAACTTCCAATTATCTTATTCAAGATACAAGAGGTCATCTCCTATTTTTAACATATTCCTTCTTAAAGAAAGACTTCCTGTGGTGAGGTGACTAATAATAATTTAGGAAAAAGTCTCTGCTTATATTTATACCATACTCCTAAGAGAGCCTTTCTGATGCAGTGATTTTTAAATTCAGCATGCTCGTTCAGTTTCATCAGATGCAATGTAAGTTTTAAAGTTGTTTAAATAGTTTAATTCTGGCCATTTCTGCAGTTTGCAGGGTTTGCGGTTTAGGAAGTGACATTTAGAATTCTCAGCCAGAGAGCTCTTTGGCCTCAGTAAACTACAAACCCCAGAATTCCACAGGAGGTTGAAAGTGGAATAATAGCACTATAGCAGTGCAGAAATGACCTCTATTGTAATGTTAACCTTTTGTGTGCTTTTAGCTATAGTCTACCTATACATTGCCTTGATTCCCAATTTTGGAAAAAAAAAAAGAAGGGTGTAAATAAAGTTAATAACAATTAACCTGTTTTGAATTTTTAAATTGCTGTTTTAATTATTTTGTTGAAATAAATATAGTTAAAAATAAAAATAGTTAAAAATAATTAATTATTAATTATGCTGTATTGACTATTTTACATTATTTTTGGTCCATATGCTAGCCTGAGACTTTACAATATGGGGACAGAGCTAAATATTTAAATAAATAAATATAACTTTGAGACGTCCACAGGTTCATTTCTTCGTAAGTTTCATGCATAATTATACCAACTGTGTGTGTGTGTGTGTGTACACACACACACAGAAACACACACACATATACACAGTTCATACAAATTTGTAGATTCAGGGAAGCTTAGCACAGAAGTATGCGCACTGAGAATATGTCTCTAGGCCTTCAGGTATCTGATTGATTGATCCCAGCCACTAAACAGAGAAACAAAGTGTTAGGACGAAAGACAGTTGTCGATGCAAACAACAGCTAGCCAATAGGCTTAGATAAGTATCTAAACTGATAAGCTGTGTTTTGCCAGAGGCACAGTACACACACACACACACACACACACACACACACACTTGAATGAACTGTTTCCAAAACGGCACAATGAAAATTGAGCTAGCTGCTATCTTGAAGTACCAGTTGATGAAAATGTCAAGATGAAGGAAGTTGACTTTTTCCTTTCCCCTAGCTTTGAAAACTAATTTGATAAAAAGTTCTTTTACCTTCTACACTGCCACCAAAAGGCAGCTCAAGTCATATTTGGACTTTATGGTAAGATGTAACTCAGTGACAGTGCTAATTTCTATATCATTATTTTTATTATTATTATTATTATTATTATTATTATTATTATTATTATTATTGTCACAGTGAGTTTCTATTCAGTATAGTGAACTTTTGCATACAGCCATAATAGAGGTTCCTTTTTTTTTCCAGACCAGGGTGAGCAGATTTGTGGATCCAAGGGCCAATTCTCTACTCCTGGGACTATATAGGAGTCACACAAACTACCAAAAATGCCATAAAGAAAATCAGAGGAGGGGGCAATATCCAGTAGTGGTGAGAAGTGTTAGTTTTTGCAGATTTTCTTAAACATTGAACCAGAGATACGTTTGTGTTTGAATTACTTAAAAGATGAATTACTATTGCAAAACGGGTGAATGGGCATTTTGGGGGGGTCTGAGTGATTAGGTGTCTGCATTTTGTTCACCTGTGAGTTAGACTACTGATCCATCTAGCCTAGCATTGGCCCTTTCCACATGTGGAGGGAGAAATGGGGTAAAACGCACAGAAACAGAGCTTACCAGAAGCTGGGTAAATCCGTCGCCACAAGGAGCAGCACGAGTTCGCTGCTCCACACTCCTGCGGTGTCTTAAATGGCGGCTCTTTAAAACTCTCTCCCTTCCCAGGTTGCTGTCAAGAGAGCCGCGTTGTTAGGCATTGCCCTCTCCTTCTCCCTCGGGGGGCTTTTGTTTCCCGAGTCTGGAATCCCTCTGGGAAAGGGGAGGGAATCCCAGGTGACCGGGAGTGCCTGTGCATGTGTGTGTGGGGGGGTGTCGCCTTCCTCCCTTTCTTCAACTTCCCGCCCCCTTCCCTTCTATTCGGCGTGTGCCTTTCAGAGGAAAATATTTTCCAGCTGCCGCCATGGCCACCCCCCTTTCTTCCCCGTTTCCTCCCTCAGTTCTCCTTCAAGGGGAAACTCAGCTGGCTTTTTCGGTTCTTCCATTCCCAGTGGCGGGGCGAGGAGGGTCCTGGCTTTCCCTCCCACCAGCCAGGGCTGAGCTGCCTCCCCCACAGCCATCTCAGCTCTTTCTTTTTCCTCTCTCCTTTGGGAGTGCTTTCCAGAGGCGAAAGCAGCCAGAGGAGCCGAGGGGAAGGCAGGCGAGGTCCTTCCCAGACTGGTTGGCGGAGGCTGGATTTTAGATCTTAGAATTCCTGCCCCTTGCTAACAGGGGCTTCAGGAAATTCAGCAGCCCAAGATCGAGAACTACTGCTCTAAGGCCTTTGGACAATGCCAAAGGTGACCTAGAGACTGTAATACCATAGGTTCACCTAAAGTCCTAAGGGAGGAAAATAGGAAGAACCTGGGCAGGTAAAGGAAATGCTAAGATTCAGAGAAGTGTGTGTCTGGTTAGATCACCTACAGAAATTCCCTCCCTTCCCCTTTTCCAGTATAACTTTGCTTAAGAACTAGCCATTCTATTTCTGTCATGGGTCAAAACGAAGTACTATGAACTCTTATTTTTACTTCTGTTCTCACTGTCTGTTTTCTCTTTTTAATTCCTCTTCCCTTCTTCCAATCATTGTTGTTATCATCATCATCATCATCATCATCATCATCAATATCTTGCCTTTTCCCTGACACTAGAACTCCAGGAGGCTTATAAAGTACAATAAATATAAAATGGTTAAAACATACTGAAGGTCAGAACTAAAAGAGACTGAAACTATTAGCAGCACTAGACAATTTAAAATATACAATTACAAATGGTAAACAATAGTTTCCAAAAAAAATCAGTACAATTGAAAGATACAATACCATCTTAATAATCTTTTCTTTAATAACCTTCAGTTTTCAAACTCTTGTTAGCATGAAAAAGAGACTTTGGCCCTTTCCGCAGGACATTGTCATCCCACATTGAGGATGGGAGAAGTACAGGACCCAAACAACAGTTCTGCATGATGTCATCTGCGTCCAGTTGTTCTCCCATTCCCCAGGCAGCACAATTGCACTACAAATCATTGACGGGTTCTTCCCATCAATGACAAGTGATCACACTGCCCTCCCACTGGCCTTCCATTCTTACTTGAGCTGCAGAGGGTCAGGAAGTGCAATGGCTGCAATTCTTGCCCCAGCACAGTCTTGGACAGTGCTTGGTTGTACTGCAGAAGAAAGAAGCATGGCCATCATGCCTCTTCCATTCCCGCAGGCAGCCAGTATGGTGGGGAGCACTCCTGTCATGCTCCCCTCCCAGGACAGGATCTACCAGGTTCTCCACGGGATGCCACCAGGATCCAGTGATCTGCAGAAAAGGTCTTTGTCTGCTGAATAAAGGAAACATTTGAGCCTCCCTAGTAAGGGACTTACAGAGTCTGGGGCAGTCACCAAGAGGGTCTTACCTCATATTGCCACCAGCTGTATCTGTGAAAGTGGTGAAACTGAGAGAAAAGCCTCTCCTGAGAATCATGGGGCCTGAACAGATATGGTTTGTCAGATATCCTGGACCTAAGCCACACAAGGCTTTTAAAATAATAACCTATAAAATTATGCCTAGAAACAGCCTGACAAACAGTGGGACTGTTGTAACAAGGGAACTTTATGGTCTCTGTAACCAGCTATAGAAATATAAACCTGGAACTCTGAATGTGCTTATGTCCAATCACAGGAACACCTTAACAATTATAACCTATGACCACTATACTACCCTGATCTTGTCTGATTTAAGAAAGTAAGTAGGTTGGGAGTTGCTTGCTACTTCAATAGAACATGACCAGGGAATATGAGAGATTTCCAGGTGGAGCAGCAGGCCCATCAGAAACCCTGGAGCACTGCTGCCAAATAGAGTTGATAATACGGGGTTAGGTGGACCAATGATATGGCTCAGTATAAAGGAGTCTTCTTTGTCCCCTTAACCTTGTCTGTCTACAACAGTACAACAAGCTTAGCTCTTTTGGCCTCACAGCCCTGTTTTACACATTGGATATTTAGATATTGGTCATGCTCCATAAACCTCAGTTTCTCTTATTTGAGTTGCATTTGATATATAACTTTGGTTTGCATTCACTTGCCATTTCCACACTACTCTGTTATACTGTTTTTATTCCACTTTCAACATTCTGTGGAATTCTGGAGTTTGTAGTTTACTGAGGCCCTATAAATGCCCCTCCCTTAACTGCACACCCCAGGATTTCACTGGATGTTGAAAGTGAAATAATAGCACTATAACAGTATAGTGCAGAAATGGCTTTTGCCTTACACAATGAGTATAGATATAGATTTTTCCTTTCCGTATGAGAGAGTTCACTGTTAGAATTCATGTGTTTTTCATAACTGGATTGACTTTGGAAAATAAGCTGATTTTCCAAGGAGTGATCCTTTATTCAGCCCTTGAGATGGAGGGAGGGAAAGGGAGAGAGAGAGCCTGAGATCATGGTTGTGGAGACCTAACTATGATGTCAAGGCTATATTCCATCTCCCAGTCCAAATCCTGAAACTCACCTTAAAATCCAAGAAGCCATACTGAGGGATATAGTTTTGCAGTCCTGCCAAAATTTCACATTGCACCAGAACTGACTTTCACGAGGAAGCTGGGCATGTTACCTTTTAGTGTCCTACTTGCCAGAACTGGAGTCCTCTATCCCTTGATATGGCTGCCTGGATGTTAAGGTGAATTGCTGTGAGTGGGGGTGTTGTGGCCAAGAAAGAGGCGAAGACCAGGTTTCCAGGGGAAAAATCAAAAAGCCATTTTATTGTTAACAATACCTTGCGCAAGGGCAACAGTTATCCCAGAACTGTTGTGTCAATTAATTGAGGTAGCATCACTATATACCTTTTGCCTTCTATGTCAGCAATCAATCATTTACTTAGCCCGCCCATCACTGGAGAAAAGATCTTTAGTTAACTTTTCCATTACATCATTGACTGGCACAGAGGAGAACAAAAGAGTTAGTTAGAAAATGATACAAAATAATGGTAGGGAGTATAGTGCCTCCCTGTGAATTCCCCAGACCTTTGAATGTTGCAAGGCCATTCTCTAAAATTTGAGATAAGACAGCATCTGCAATTTACTCAGAGGCACAATTCAATTCGCTTATTTTTCCTATTCAAGTGGCATTGGATTTAACCCCTTCATTCCCCCCTTCATGCTAAATTCAAAACTTTGCAATTTCAAGCATGTACTATTTCCTTCTTCCTTATAGTACAAGTGATACATAGCAGCATTAGAATTCATTAACACACATTACACGCTGTTCCCAGAACGGGAGGGGGTCTGATTTGTGCGTAGAGAGGTTAGCTTCCTGGTGAGAAAACTCCTAGCAGAAATCTAGCCCCAACTTCAATTCTCCCTCTAGCAGTCTCGCTGGGTCTGATGTACAATTTTCGGCGGCCCTCGGAGCGCCAAATTGTATCATCTAGCCCAGAATTCTTCTGACCCCCCTTTTCTGCAACCACCAGTTAGGCATACACAACAACTTCCTTCTTCCATTGACTTGAGCTTTACAGATTAGAAATCACTTTAACATGCAGAGTAAAGACAGGGCATCTAGGAAAGCCATTATGTTAGTACAAAGTACTTTTGCTTACTGTGCCTTTTCCCATACTTACTAGGGGGTCAATTTTGTCCACATGCCTAGACCATTAGAATCATTCTTTCAATGAATATTGTATACTTCAAAATGCATTTTCCCCTCTTTTGCATTCAACTCATTTACATATGATAGAAACAGGTTGTTCATATTTTACCAAAATGCTGAGTACCCCTTCACAACTGAAGAGATAGTTTCATGCTGGGCTGACAGCCACAATGCACCTGCCTTACATGAAAACCAATTCCCTCCATGGGGATCATGTGTTGTCATGTACCTGTTGCTTTTATTGTGAATCCTTTTCATTCTTTGGCCAGCCACACTATATCAATTTGTGCACTGAGTGAAGTGATAATTCCAGGAGATGAACCATATACCTATTTACCATTGTAATAACTGGTTGCTTTCCAGAACTGACTATGGAGGACCAACCCCCCTTTTCCTCACACAACCCAGTAAAACCTATGCTATAACTGGAAAGAAATTAACATTGAGCATTTCCCTGGGCATACCCGTTTGCCATTTACACATCTTCCAATCCCTAGTGATAAAAATCCAAATCAATACTTCCTGCTCTTCCCTACACCTACCTCAACCCATGATATTCTTCCATATTCAAAATCTGATCATGCATGTGTCCTGAGTTTAGCATCTTGGCCACCTTTACCACAGTGGGGGTTGTCACTACCACCTGATAGGTCTCCACCCATGTCCAGGTTGCTCCCAATTCTTCACCCATGTCTCCTGGTTTGAGAGGGTGTGTGCCTGTGCTTGTAAGGAAAGAAGCCCCTATTTTAACATTTTCTCCCTTGTCGTACTCAGAGCTTTCCCTAACACACTAACTCTTTCCTGTAGAGTTATGTTCCCTTAATCCATCCAAAAGGGCTTTTGCTGAAAGGTGACAACTTTATGACTCTGTGAAAGATACATCATCTCTTCCCATCATAATGGGGCTCTGGGAAAAACAAAAACACTCCTGGTTTCTCTGTTGTGGGCTGCACATGGAATGAGAGTGACAGGTTTCATAAATGGGCTAAGGAGATGAATGTGGCATCATGCCACTTGCCCTGTGCTGGCATCCAGTCCAAAAACATAGCCAGGGCTGTTATCTGGGCCATACACGTTGAACTACTGTGTCTTCAGGATTTTTGTTTTATCTTCTCCAGTTTCCTTAAATTTGAGGGTCTGCAGGTACAATGTGACTTCTCTGGGTGATTCCTAGAACAGTGGTTTAATCTTTGATGATCTTGTGGACAAATGCAGGTCTGTTGTTTGAGCCTGTATGATGTGTGGCTTTTCAGGGCTGTTGTCGGTCTGTTAGCTGTCTCACAGCTTGCATCTCTTTTCCTGCTCTGCCTTCTTCAGCCAGAGTCCCTCAACTGCAACTCCACTTCCAAACTGGAGAGGCGCTCTATCGCCTCTCAGAAATGCTCCCTTATTTTCTCCCTCCCAACTCAGAGGTGCGCCGTCACCTCTTCTCCAGCTTGCTCGTAGGGGTGCTCCATCACCTCCTCCATCCCGCTGGGACTGCGCCAGGGAGCCTTTACAGTTTCCATCTTATCGGGAACTGGTGGAGGGGGCGCTGACTTTGCAAGCGGACTTGGCCCTTTCCGTATTCTCCATGCTTCTGCTGCTACGTTTCTCACCAGAATGGCACAACTCCGAATCCTTACCCTTTGCAGTTTATGGGGTGAGGAACAAAACGTTTCCTCTTAACTGCTGACCACTGACATTATTCATGGAGTTCTGCTGTCGTCTTCCACAAAAGGATTCTCACCATACATCACCTCTCACTTGGTCCCTGCTGTCTTCTTCCACATATCCACCACATATCCACATCCTTCTCTGACTGTCTTCACCATCTGTCCAGATTTTTTCTCACCTATGCCTCTTCTGCCCACACTGGGCACATTGGCACACTCCCAGAGACCCTCTTCCTCTTCTGGGTTTTCCTACCACCTTCTCATCTTCCAACCTCTACTCATTTTGGATTTTTTTACAAAAACTTACAGCTCCCAGTATTCACAGGCGGTCTCCTGATTTCAAGACTAACCAGGCCAGACCCTGCTTAGTTTCCGAGATCAGAGGAGATCGGGCGGGTTCAGGGTGGATGGCCGTAGGCAGCTGAGCCACTCCCCTTTGCCCTCTTCAGCCCCTTGCAGCTCCTGGACTCTTGGCTGCCCTGCTAGCTTTTTCTGTCAGCCACTTGACTCTGCTGCATTTTATTTCCTCTTCCGCCTGGTTCTAAAATTCCAAACATCAGACGAACTGAGGAAGGGAGGGGTGAACTCTCCCAGCCTCGGCTGCATCCTCTAGCCTCTGCTGCCACATCCCTCGGGCGGCCTCCGCTGCATCCGCCGCTTCCATTCTCCCCCCCCCGTCATCTGCCTGGCCCCCTTGGCCGGTGCCTCAGCTGGGGGAGGGCTGCTATAGCCATCGCTTCTCCTCCAGGTAGCCTCTTGGATGCTGGCAGCGGCTCTCACTCCTTATTGCTGGAGTAGTCACGCCCCCCATCTGTCCCCTCAGGGGAAGGACAGGCAAACAGGCACTGCAGTAGCTATCCGTGGGGAGCGTGCTGTATTAGAAGAGCTGCAGCTGTAGCTTCAAGGCCTCTGTGGGGGCTCTACTTCTCTGTTCTTTTGCATTGGATCTCAAGGGTTCTTGGGGGAAACTTATTCAGGTACTACAATTCCCATGTGTTCAAGATTCCTATGTCAACTGCTTCTCCAAAAACTCATTGTTCAGATAGAGTTTTACAAGCTTTTAAGTCCATTATTCCTGAATTTTCCCAACTTCCTCCTTTCTATTTATTGACTTAGAAACACCGACCTTTTCCTGCTTGCAAATTGCACACCCAATCTAGGCCTCTGTCTTTCTTCTCCACTTGCCTCTCTCCCTCCTGCCAGCTTGGAGTCTCAACAGCTCTATTCCCTTCTATCATTGTTTCCACCAACTTGATAATCAGTGAGCATATTCATCTGGTCAAGATTATTTGGATCCCACCCTGGATCAGCTAGGGGAACTCTGCCTCTTCTCTGGTGCCCTCCCGGCTGGCTGCCACTACTTCCTCATGTTGGATTTAACTCCCTCCATCTCTAGTAGTGAACAAGGTCAAAAGCAACTATTGCAGACTGATCAGTTAGAGACATGTGAGACCATGATTCTGGAGCAAAGTTCTATTATTTAGTAGGTCTAACATGGTGAAGGGTGTATATTGATAACTCTGAACTCACTGGTAGCCCCTACTGCTGAGCTGAGTGGGGCCACTTGGACTTCTGCTGCTGGCACTGTTGAACCTCTTCTGCCTGTGCCTCCTGGTTGTAATTTGTTGAAACATATGGCGGGGCTGTATGTAGTTCTTCTGGTTCCTCAGGGGACTATCTAAACTTATGGGACCTCTTCCAAATTTCTTCTAGTCTGTCCACCACTGCATACACAGCCTCAAGTGATGGTGAATGGATGGGAATTTGCAAACTGACAGCTCATTAAATATTCAGTGAAGTCTCCTTTCTCCCTTTTCTGAGACATGAGAGACTTTGACCAGGAAACCAGACTTCGCTCCTATCATTAAAAGGGGAGAAACTGCCTGTCCCCCTGTGTTACGGTCTCCAGACTGTCAGATTTGCTTTTCTCTCTTTTTTTTTTTTTCCTTTTCTTTCAACAGGGAGGGGTGAGGGGGAATTCCTGGTGAGTGCAGAGTTCCTTCTTTTTTTCTTCTTCTTCTTTCTTTCCTTTTCAAATGCAGCTCTTTTTTTTAAACAATAGACTCTGCTCGTTTAGCTCTGCCCATTGTGTTATCTTGCTAAGTGTTGCAAAGTACTAGAGGAGAATCTTTTCCTCCCTTCTCCTTTCCCTGTTTCCTATCCAACACCTTAAGGCTTATTATTTTTTTTCATTAACTCTCTAAATTCTTGGATTTCTGCTATTCTCAAACCTCTTGGCTAAATAAATGTCTAGCGCAAAATCAGTGATACACCGCTATCACCAACCAGGCAAAAACTGCTTAAAATACATCTCTTCTAAAACCCTTTGACTGTTAATTGCTGGCCCATTAAATCTCCATCAAGGAGGTCAGACTTGGTCCTAAAAACCCCTTATTTCCTGTCATGCCGAGAGTTGCTCCCACTGCCTCTTAGCATGGAACAAAGGGATCCCTTTCCAGTTAATTGTAACATTTGACATTAATGGCTCTCTGAAGCCCTTTGGATCCAACCTCAAAATTCCCACTGCCTGAATTGCAAAATCAGGCTTTTTTCTTTACACTTAAGAGAAAACAATGAGATTCTGCATTGCTTCCTCACTATTTCTCATTAACACCTGAGGGTTTTTTTGCACTGACTTTATTTCTGCCATTTCCCAGCCTCTGGCTTAAAACAACAGAGAGCCCAAGAAGGAGGGGCTTCAGGAAATGGCTTCAAACACTGAGAGACAACTGGAGACTACAGCGGCAATAGTAAGTTTCCAGGCTCTGCCGGTTCTCTCCCCCCACCCATTTCCTCCCAAGTTCCAGACAAGACACAATAGGAATGGGATTGACGCACAGGTGAAGGGGGTCCCGTGCGCCCACACAAAGGGGTTTTGACTCCAGTCACTCCAGCACTGACTTAGCCATCCGGACGATCTCAATTGGCATGGATGTAAGAACTGCAATGCTGCAAGCAATTCATACACGCATCTTTCATTCAGACAAACAACCTCCCACTAGGCCCATTAAACCACAACTGAGACGTCTCATTTATTATTCCGCCATACCAAGAGTTTTCGGGGTTTCTCTCCACCGCTGAGAGGTACTCGGCCGAAACTCGGGGAGTGATGAGTTCCCCCCTTCCCCCTCCCAAACATGAGGGGGGGTCTACTCACCAGAGGGCCATGGGAGGCTTGGTTTCCAGCTGTAACCCGAGGTCCGTTGACTGGATCGCTGTCACCAGGGATGCCACCACTCCCCCAACCAAACCTCTTCTACAAAGGTCGAGGGCGCCCTGGGTTTTGTCAAGGGGGGGCCGCAATCCCCGACGTCCAAACGTCCGTCAAGGGGACAGAACAGCCCCTTCCCCCGTTTCCCAGCCAATGCACCAGAAATGTTGTGGCCAAGAAAGAGGCGAAGACCAGGTTTCCAGGGGAAAAATCAAAAAGCCATTTTATTGTTAACAATACCTTGCGAGGGCAACAGTTATCCCAGAACTGTTGTGTCAATTAATTGAGGTAGCATCACTATATACCTTTTGCCTTCTATGTCAGCAATCAATCATTTACTTAGCCCGCCCATCACTGGAGAAAAAGATCTTTAGTTAACTTTTCCATTACATCATTGACTGGCACAGAGGAGAACAAAAGAGTTAGTTAGAAAATGATACAAAATAATGGTAGGGAGTATAGTGCCTCCCTGTGAATTCCCAGACCTTTGAATGTTGCAAGGCCATTCTCTAAAATTTGAGATAAGACAGACATCTGCAATTTACTCAGAGGCACAATTCAATTCGCTTATTTTTCCTATTCAAGTGGCATTGGATTTAACTCCTTCAGGGGCATTTGTCATTATGGAAATAATGCCATGGTTTTAAATGCAAATATTGTTACAAGGTCATAAGTCTAGCTTATGACATCATAACTGCCTAACAGAATGCCAGCAATAGATATAAATATACTCGTGTGGTAACTAAAGGCCTTTCCTCTTTACACTGTTAAAAGTGCTGTTATTCCACTTTCAACATCCTGTGGAGTTCTGGAGTTTGTAGTTTACTGGACCCAAGGAGCTCTCTGGTTGAGAATTCTAAAGGCCACTCCCTAAACTGCAAACCCCAGGATTCCATAAGATACTGAAAGTGGAATAATAGCACTATAACACTATAGCACTATAAAGAGCCCTGGAGGTGCAGCAGTCAAATGCCAGTATCGCAGCCACAAGGTTGTGAGTTCAATCCTGCTGGGCTCCAGGTTGACTCAGCCTTCCATCCTTCCATAGCTTGGTAAAATGAGTTCCCAGCTTGTTAGGGACAATTAGCTAACACATTGCAAACTCTGTAGAGAGCACTTAGCTGATAAGCAGTATAGAAATGCACATGCCATTGCTTGCTATTGTGTAATGCAGAGAGGCCCTAAATCAAAAACAAAACACTGGGAAAAAGAATTTGAGTAAGTGCCTAGGACAAAGTCTGAAAAGAGGTTTTTAAACGGTGTGTATTTTAGAGCATGGATAGGTTTATATACACATCTGAAGACAACACTTTTTTGCAACAGGGTTTCTTTATGGCATACTAGATACTAAAGCAGTTCAGCAGGCAGTGGAGTGGAGCTGGGGAAAGAAAATACTGAACAGAATGACATCATGCCACACTTTAAAAAAAACCAAAAACTATTGTTACCAAGGAGATATGCGGCCCGCATGAGGGTAAGTGTCAGCAATGTAATTCCTTATAACAGCTAGTTAGGCCTTTAGGAGACCATAAATGTATGATGGACAGTAAGGGACAAGTTGTATTAATTAGTTTGGAAATGGATGGCTACAAGAAATGTCACCATATCAAAAATTCTCAAAAAAGTTCATAATCATATCAGTTGCTTCTAGTACTGCTCTCTTTACTCAGGTCATACATGTCAGAAATAGGCATTAAAAATTTACACCAGTAAAAATCGTACTGATTACTTATAATTTAACTTGTTACCAATCAAGCGTACACTTAGTAACCCAGTTTGACCTGATGCTGTTCAATGATATACAAAAACATGTATTTTCCAGAAATAAGGAGTGCTAATTCTTTGGCATAAGAACTTCTCAGCAAGGATGGGTATGGATTTAACAACTTTGTCATACATGGATACATAGTGGAGAGATTTCCCCGTACGTTTGGTCATTTCATAAATGCTTTTCAAAAACAATCTTTTAAAAAGTCTAAATTCAATTGCTAGTCTCACTGAAGCAATGGGATTTGCATGTGTTCATTTACCTGTCAACAGTTGAGTCAATGCATGTATTTCATTAGAGACTAGCAGCTGGATTTTAGAACAGTAAGTTTATTACTAGTGTATCATTTCCTACAGAGAAGCAACTGAACTAGGGCCCTTTCCACAACTCACCTTTTCTCAGTGCTGGGGTGCGGGGATCGCACAAGCAGCCTCCAGTGAGAGGCTCTCATGTCCCCGCTGCTTCAGCTCCGCACGAGCTGCCTGCTCCTGAGCAGGCAACGCAAGAGCCCTACCTCTTCCTTCCGCAGCGCAGCCTGGGACTTTCCCAGGCTGCACTGGGGCAGGAAGTGCGACCACCATGGCTCCGGAGGCTCCACACACACAGCAAGTGCGCACAGGGCCCTGGAGCAAAGTGCGATTATGCATCATTTTTGGCTGAAGGCGAAAATGAAAAGGTGCGCGAGCAGCACCTGCCCTACCCTGGAGTGTTGCGAGATTGTGAGTGTGTCATGCAGATCACTCCTCACAATTGCGCAATGCTCCAGGCGCCCTTTCACATGGCAAATGCCATGTGAAAAGGGCCTAGAATCAGAGTTAATTAATGCACATGCGTATATTATTTGATGTATGAGTGATATCTACATGGCAGATTGTGTAAGGACATATTGTGAACCCTCTGGTTGTGGTGCACTAAACATACAGAATACATACGGCCAAGCAGTGAGCATGTGTCATCTTCATAATTATTACTTGTATTGTGGATAATGGTAACAACATACCATTTTGCATAACAGTGGGGAAAATGCAAGCTGAAGGAGGCACCTGATGGCCTTATGCCTGCTCCCATTATGAAAAAAATCTGTTTCTCCTCCTCATCTCACCCCAACTGTTTGAGTGGGAGGAAGGAATCTTTCTTTTAACCTGAAAGTAAACTACAGATACTTGTTTGCTTCTGGGTTAAATAAAGATTATTCCTGGGACTAAATAGCTGGGGAGAGGGTGAAAGACAAAACAGCCCCTCATGTTCAGATATGGCATTAAATTAAAAAAATGAAGTCTCTTAAATTCTGAAGGTGCTGCATGTGTGGGAGGGGTGACACAGGCCTTCAGAATCTTCCACTTCATCTTACTATATACTAAACTTTTTTTAAAAAGATGTTGTATGCAGCAGGAACAGATACAACTGTGTTAAGGGGCCTTTCGCACTACACTGTTATAGTGCTATTATTTCACTTTCAACATCCTGTGGAATTCTGAGGTTTGTAGTCTACTGAGGCCAAAGAGCTCTCTAGCTGAGAATTCTAAGTGCCCCTCCCTAAACTGCAAACACCAGGATTCCATAGGATGTTGAAAGTGGAATAATAGCACTATAACAGTGTACTGCAGAAAGGCCTAAGATCTTGTTCATTCATTTTGTGTGCCAGCATTAGAACCAGAGGGAGAGGAGAGGCATGATTCACTTCACTGGATCAGCCGGGACTGACTCAGTATAATCAGTACCTTCTTTTGTCTCCTTTTGTGTTCTCACCCCTTTCCCTCTTTTCTGTTCTATATCATGTGTGTAGAATGAAAGAGATTGTGTTGCTGTTGTTGGTTCAGTCTTCTTACATCACTGAAGAAATCTAGCCATGTGGCAGAGAAAAGATAATTAATTAGAGCAGGATGGAGAAAGTGAAGTCCATGGGCCACACATAGTACTTTACCATTCGCCACGCAGCCACTAGGCCTCTCTAAACCTCACTCAAGTCCCACACATCCCTGGGTTTGCCCCTAAATGGCCTATCACACCATTTGGGAGTGATAACAAACCATTTCAAACCACTGGCACCTCCAGGACTGCTTTAGGCTAGAGCAACGTCTCTTCCCATTATGAGAAGCGATTGTGGCATACATAAACAGGCACAGTTGAGCAGGCAACTGACTTCCACAGAGATAGGACCTCTGTTGTTCAAGCAGTGGAAAGAATAGCAATGAAGGTTGATGTACTTTGATCTAACATAGTCCTATCCAAAATCGGCTAGAATCACTTGAACCCAACTAGAAGCCTTCCTGTTCTTCAGGAAACTCCTTATTCTTGAGGAACCTTCTAACTTACTTTTGAGGAGCCTGGTGTCTGCCGCATAATGCCCTAATAACTCAAAGTCACATAAATAACTCAATGTAATACTCTGGACTAAATTTTCACATTTTAATTAATTAAAATTTAATTAATTTTAAGTGTATTAATTTTATTAATTTTAATTAATAAGACTATGAGAGTTTAAGTACACTCTTGATGATGTGTTGCACTTTCAGTGAAATTTTTTTAATTTTTGTTTGCATTAAATACATTGCATTAAATACAGTGAAAATGAACACTGCCTTGCCTTTTCACAGTCACAAGCGTCAAAAAAAATGGCAGTAGTTGATAATTTTTAAACAGGATGCCTTGCAGTGTTATACACCCTGTCTCTTGAAGGAGGACAAAGTGTGTGAATGTTCTTTCCATTTCTATTGGATTCAGGCTAAGTTATATGTAGCCAGCTCCCACCAAAAGCAATGGGACTTAAACTCTTATTTATTTCAGTAGGAGCTAGGATTAACCACCAATGGCCTCATCCTTATAAGTTTCTAAATAGGAAACCATAAGTGATAAAAGTAAGATGATATACTGAATCCTTTTTAACAGTGAGATCCGATGATTGTCTATTCCAGAACAAAACCCACTGCCTTCTATATACATTGTCCCTGGAGAACTATGTACAAAATAGCACCTTCAAGAAATTAATTATATTAATTACCATCGTCTCAATCTTGTTAATTATAAACCCAGTTTCAGAAAGCAGAAATCATATTCACAGGTGACAGATATTAAAGGTATTATTAACTGATTATTGTATATATGTTGAAGTATACTTAATGCTTCCATTCAAATGTTTTAATGGAATACAGCAAAGTCTTTGGTCTCCATAGAAACAAACAGCATTGGCCCATTCCATGAGAGAAAGTAAATAGACTTATTTTTTTTTCCCCAGAGCACCTTAAATTCATATTTTGAGCAAGAAACCAAGCTATCATTCAGGGGAATTGAAATATCTCATGAAATTGAAGTAATGTATACATTTAAAACAGATTTTTTTCCCCCTTTTTGGAAAAGGCATCAGCATTCTAAATATCTGGGTTATAGGATGACTGAAATTGTAGCTGAAAGATGTCCACAAATGAGACTTTCAACAAAATATTGCAGAGTAGTATATTCACGGTGCTAATCTGTGTCTTCTTGTACATATATTTGATCATAAAGGTATTTCTAAACAACACTATTTGGGAATCTTACACACTGAGTCACAGTACAGACTGACACAGAATCATAGAGCCATACTTTGTCTCTGTTTGGAAGGGATGGTTCCAGTTAATCCCATCACCCCTTTTTTAGCTTCTTTTAAAATGCATTAATCCTCCTGCCGCTTTCTCATTTTCTCCTCAGCTTGCTTCAGCTGCTGAAAACTGAGTTCAAAGTGCAAAAGCAATCTGTACTCAATTAAGTCAGTGGGAAGAGAGGAGTTCTGCCCCTTCCTATTGGTTCAGGCAAAAGCAAACTGTTGCAGTTTCTCCTGGCTTATGTGCTCTTCCTCATGAGCAACTTTTGACATCTTGATCATAGGCTGATATTGCTTGACCACACACATCCCAGTTTTTATCTGTGAAATGTCAGACAGCCAGTGTTGTGTTGGACTGCAATCCTAGAGACCAGGATTAGGCCCTTTCCACATCCTACCTTTTCTCGGTGCTGGGGTGCGGTTCTCGTGCAAGCAGCCTCTTGTGAGAGGCCCTCGTCTCCAGGTTTCTTCAGCTTCACACAAGCTTCCTGCTGGTGCGAGAGCCCCGTCTCTTCCTTTTGCAGTGCAGCCTGGGACCTTCCAGGCTGCACTGAGACAGGAAGCGTGACCAGCCTGCCTCCCAAGGCTCTGCATGCAAGATAAGTGCGTGCGGGGCCTGGGAGCAATGCACAATTGCACACCATTTTCGGCTTAAAGCCAAAAAAGAAAAAGTGCACAAGCAGGGCCTGGGAGCAATGCGTGACTGCACACCATTTTCAGCTTAAAGCCAAAAATGAAAAAGTGCGCAAGTGCGCAAGCTGGAGCATTGCGCAAATGTGAGTGCGTCATATGGACCACTCCTCACATTTGTGCTACACTCAAGGGGCCCTTTTGCATGAGAAATGCCGTGCAAAAAGGGCTTTATATTCCCCACTCAGTTACAGAAACTCACTGAGTGACCTCATGCGTGACACATGCTCTCAGCCCCAGAAAACTTCATGATAGGCCTTAGGGCCACCATAAATCCAAAGTGACTTAAAGGCACACAACAATAATGCAGAATGGGAAGTAACCCAAAGGACTGACCGATATACTCACCTGCTAGTACAAAGGACTAACTGATATATTTGTCTGCTAGTACAACCAAAGTATGCTTGAGAGGTGGCCATTCAAATTCTGTTTAAAAATCAAGAATGAAGGAGAGTTCAGCCCTCTGAGACAGTCTCTTCCACTATTGAATAGCTCTTATCATTGTTTGATGGATCTGGATGAAAAAGCCATAGTTAACATTGGGGCCCATGGAAGACATTTGTGTATAGCTTGGAAAAATGTATTTTTTAATTTTTTAAATTTGAATTTCAACTCTCAGAATCTTTCAGTAGACTAATCCAGATCAAGTCTGAATCATCTGATGATCTGGACAGGAAAGAAAGAAAGAAAGAAAGAAAGAAAGAAAGAAAGAAAGAAAGAAAGAGAAAGTAAGTAAGTTAGGGTGCTAGGTAAACTGGATTTTTCTCATCCACATCTTCCACTGTAGGCCAAAAATCTCAGCAACACTCTTTGATGACACTGTTTGGATGGAAGGATAGAATTTTATTGGTAGTTTGCTACTAGGCAGATTCCTATATGGGAAAACTTAGCTGTGAAGTCTTTCTTTAAAATCCCCAGGGTAAATCAGATGCTGAGACCCACCACAACTACCCTAAACCGCCTAATCACAATGTGGGAATGGGGCTTGTTTAATGGCCTGAAGAACTTTTGTTGCAAAACATACTACTCAGGTATATAATTTGATCCTTTTCAGAGAATTACATCTATTTCAAAATGGACAAGTTTCAAGCATCTCTCTCCTAGAACACTATGGTAGCATACTAATTCACTTAAGCAAACTATTTTGTGCAGGTGGGAGCAAGAGAAACTGCATTCACAAGAAGTGGACAGAAGAACAAAATTCACAAATTGGTTTTCAAGTAGGTGAATCATTTCATTTCCTTCTTCACAGCCTGTTTCATGAGAAGTGGGAATAAGGCCTTGAAAACAAAACGAGACAAGAAAAAAATGTTTACCCAAGAAGTTCCACAGAAATTTCAATTAAAGCAGACCTGTGCAACATATGACCCAACATCGTGAAATCGCTAGCAAAGTAATGACTTGCCAAGTACTTGATAACCTCTAGTTTTCCCAGTTTCAGGGTGGAATTTTATATCTGGCTGCTGCAATGCATTCAGCTGTGTAGCTCACAATTTGGGCAGGATCAGCTATTCAATTAATTGGGAAATTCAGATTCATAGACCATTACTTAAAACATACATAGTTTGAACAACTGGACTAAATTAGTCCCATTCATTTCTATGATTACAAATAAATGTATGAAAAAATAATTAACCAACAATTACTTTAATACTGGCCTCATCAGCCTCTTGTACAGCCTCTGGTTAGTATCTGAGATGCCACAACATTCTTTGTTGTTTGTATTGCATCTGATTTGAGAATGTCCTGCTCAGGGAACCATGCTGGATCTGTTTCTGTTGTTCTCCTACCAGCAAAAAGTTTTATGTTCAGATTGGCCTTTATTGCTTAGGCTGGTCTACTGTTGAAGTCTAACTAGTTGGATGCAATCTGTGTCCCACATTTCTCTGAATACACCAAATTTTACCTACTTTTAAAAGCTAAGAAGATTCAGACTTGGGCCCTTTTTGCATGGCATTTCTGAAGCGAAAGGGCCCCTTGAGCATCGCATAAATGTGAGGAGCAGTCCACACGATGCACTCACATTTGTGCGACGCTCAGGAGCCTGATGTGGACCGCGCACACATTTTTTCATTTTCGGCTCAAAGCCAAAAATGCTGCGTGGTCGCACATTGCTCCGGGGCCCCGTGCGCACTTACCTTGTGTGCGGAGCCTTGGGAGTCGGGCCAGTTGTGCGTCCTCTCCACAGTGCAGCCTGGGAGGTCCCAGGCTGCACTGTGAACAGAAGAGGCTCACGTGACCAGGAAGCAGCTGCAAAGCCCAAGCAGGAGGGATGCGAGAGCGTTCCTACGAAGTCTTCCTGCATGAGCCTCACACTCCAGCACAGGAAAAGGTAAGGTGTGAAAAGGTTCTTGGTTATTACTTTCATGGGAGACCACCAAGGAACTATTGGTAGGGTTAGGAAAGAATCCCACCTGAAACCTAGGGAAGCATTATTTCCAATCAGTCAGTAATACTGGGCTAGATATACCAATAGTCTGACTCAGAGCCTTCCCTCCCTACACTGTTATAAGTGCTATTATTCCATTTTCAACATCCTGTGGAATTCTGGGGTTCATAGTTTACTGAGGCCAAAGAGCTCTCTGGCTGAGAATTCTAAATGCCTGTCTGTAAACTGCAAACCTCCAGGATTCCATAGGATGTTGAAAATGGAATAATATCAGCATAACAGTGTCATGTGGAAGTGGTTTTAGTGTAAGGCAGCTTTGTACTATTATGTTTTTAATTTACTAGTGTATTTTACCTGGCACTGCCTTGGATTTTATTTTCCTCTTAAGAATTCACCAAACTGTCTTCTCCACTACCTGTGATTTTTCCTCATATTTCCTAATGCAATTGGTATTCAGAGTTATTTACATACACAGTTTGCACTCCTGAGGGAATGCACTGTACTTTTCCTTGCTGTTAGGCCTCATCTCCATAGCAACCACCCTATTCCAGTACCTGTAACTTTTCGGCATAGTTCCCAATCCAATCTGTGTTCTCTGGCGATGTTGATGTACTGGCTTCTTATTTATTTATTTATTTGTTTGTTTGTTTGTTTGTTTGTGCAATGTTGAATTTGCGCAATGGCTTTACGTTTTTCTGGGAGCATTTTTTTTGTTTTGAATTTCAGCTTTAAGATTCCTCATGTATGGAACGCATACAATCTAATGTGTGAGGCAAGAAGACCTTGTAACTATGTTGTGTATGTCGCTTTAATTTTTCTCAAATATGCCTCCCAAATGTTTTTTGGCATCCTTATTGATGGTAGGCCTCATCTCCATAGCAACCAGCCTCAGGCCCAAGAGCTCTCTGGCTGAGAATTCTAAAGGCTCCTCCCTGAACCGCCAACCCCAGGATTCCATGGAACCTTCACAGCCAGCCAATCATATGAGGTCTTTGCCTGCCTCACACAGACGAACAGACAAACTCACAGACAAACTGACTTTTATATAGTAGATTTGTATGCATTTGTTTTTATGTTGTGTCTTCATTTAAGGTTTTAATTTTCTTCTTTAGATTTCCTTCCCCAAAGAAAATTCATACTTCCTGCAATATTTCCAAAAGATGACACTCTAGCATTGTTGGGTTTGCTTGTGGAATTTGCATGGTACTCCACAAAATTCATCCCACCATCATGCGGAGGAGTGATGTTCAAATTGATGGATTTCAAGTTCTGGAAGGCTATTGTCCTTAGAGGACCTGTGGTCCAGGCAGGGTCATGTGCCTCTTCTTGTCACAGTGAGATGACCCCATTTTTCCACTTGGATTATGGGTATCCATTGCCATGGCCTATTAAACGTTTTTTTTCTGCACAAACTGTAGTTGCATCTTTTTAAGTGAAAACAAAGTTATCTGCCTTAGTTTATTTGTAGAATAATCTTTGCATACCTATATGCACTAGAATAATTTCAAGTTTTTAATTTTCCTGAGAGAAAAGCAGAATAATCTCTAAGGACTTGGTAACAAATTCAAGAATGCTGTAACAAATGTAGTCTTCTCATGCATTTCCCAATGGATTTGCTTTTACCACTTTGCCAGTAAGTTTATGAAATTCATATGACAATGTACGTAATGGATGGCTTGGGAGATACTATGGAAAGCACACTTGCTTTAAGTAAATAGCACATAAATTCCTTCCTAATATCTTCCTCACAAAGCAGGCCTGTCCAGGGAATGCTGCAGTCACAAAATAATGGTTTCCACATTTCTTTACTAAAGACCTCACAGTTCATCTCCATGACTGTGCTTTAACTATCTTAGTTTTACATCTCAGAGTGAACAAAACCAGTCACTGGTACTAATGTCTTTATCTTATTGATCTGGGCAGAGATGAGTAGAAAGACAATGAGCTATAGATTATCTGATATCAGAAACTTAGGATGTGGTACCATTCCAACAGCAAAACTTATTAGTCTTCCAGAGGTCATCAACAGACAGGTACATACACCACAATAATGCTATGTGCTTTAACACAATGTAGTGAATGGCCATTTGGGGGATGTCAGCATAAGCTGTTGTATCTGCCCCATTTATCTTTCACAGATATGTTACTTTTAGTGGAAATAAGCCTCTGAACTTTCATGGATTCTCATACTTAAATTAAATGAACAATGTGACTAAATATAGACAGAAGAATTTTTTTGCATTTTACAGGGGAACTCTGGCTGGTATTCAGTGTTGTAGTTACAGGTTCATAACCTGGGCCATTTCTGCACTACACTGTTATATTGCTATTACTCCACTTTCAACATCTTATGGAATCCTGGGGTTTGTAGTTTACTGAGGCCGAAGGACTCTCTGGCTGAGAATTCTAAATGCCCCTTCCTAAACTGCAAGCCCCAGGATTCCATAGGATGTTGAAAGCGGAATAATAGCACTATAACAGTGTAGTGCAGAATAGCCATACTGTTACAGATCTGTAATAGCTCTATATTCACTGATCTTATGTAGTCACAGCCCACCTTGGTGCTTTTGTGTTCTAAACACTTATTCTTCCTTGACACTTTTTTTAAAAAAAATCTAATACACTATAGTTCATAGAATGTCTCAGAGCTTGGTTGATATCTCTGCTTAATCACAAAGTGGTTTTCCAGAAGTCACCACCACTTACCTGGACTACCTCTCATGACTATATATGGATATATTTAATTAATTTATATCCCACTTTTTTTCTGGTATGGGACCCAAGCTGCTTTATAACAAACTTAAACAAAGCACAACTAAAACCTATTTGATACAAAGATGAAAATTAAAACTGTTTTAAAAGATATTAGACTGTGGTAAAAAAGATAAAAGCATAACACACCCCATTAAAAGACTTTTCTTCTACAGTAAGCTAAGAGCAAAGATTCTCCTAAAGAAAAAGTGCTTTGCCTATCAGCAGAAAGACAAGCAGGCCATATCCTTGGGGACCTTGTAGGGCATGAAGAGGAGAAATCTAATAAACACAATTCTTGTATCTCTCCAGACAGTTTGGGCTGCGTCTACCATAGGTCCCAGCCATTTTTTTCCATGCTCAGGAATTATGGGAGATGTAGTATCAAGTTGCCTATCCTTTCTCAGCCTTTGGAGGCCTCAGTTAAAACAACAGATATCTTTCATGTGTGTTATTCCATCTGTCAGTGGTAGATATCTGCAAGGATGACTGAAAATCCAGTACAATAAATAACTTTTAATAACTTTTAAAACGTAAGAATCCTTTCTAGTCTCTTTCCTTTGAAAACAGTCATCTACAGTACTATTCAGTGGTTGGTACAGCAGTTTCACTCACCAATAAAGCATTTCATTGAAGAGTCTCCCTTTGAAAAGTTATACCGTCAATATCACATTTTTGAAAGAGGACAATTTCTCTCTCAGGCAAAATCATTTCATAAGAACATACATAAGTGAATGGTGTCCTTAACTAGTGATCAGCTTTCATTTGAAAATCAATCTATACCTATTTGTCAAATGATGTTTTGTAAGAGAGAGAAAGAGGGAGAAACTGCTAATATTTTCCTCTGATTGTCATGCACCAAATCTTTGGACTGATCTGAAATATACCCTGAGTGCAATTTCCATTCCACATTTTCACAGCTGTGGTTCAGAACTGAGCCAAAGCGCCTCAAAATTGTTTATGAATATGCACTTCTGTTAGGGTGGATAAACAAACCACATCCTCACTATATCCCCAGGTAGACATGGAGCTGGATTAAACTCCAAACACAAAGTAGGAAGAGTAAATATGAAAGTAAGAGAATAAAAGAAAATACATTCACACAGGAACTTTGGCCAAAGGATTCATCCAAGTATCTCCACTGACAATAGTGATAAAGAAGGATGATTTTATTCTTTCAGGCTTCTCTTCTTATACCATTTTTGTATTAAAGAACGCTTACATGAAAGAAAAGATTCACGCATCAGCATTAACAAAGTTACAGTTTGTACATGTTACATTCTATTTGACCCTTAACTTCCCAAACCTACATGACCCTGTCAACATCCTGGGTCATTCTAAAAGACATCTTCAACATTAGCAGTGTCTTTTCTTTCTTCATATACTGACCACTGACATGTACGAGGCAGAACAAGCAATTCTAAAACAAGGTTGTTTGATGAGCCCTGAGTGTCTAAAAGCAATTAATATCAAAAGCTAATTGTTAACACATACCAATTCTATAGCAAATTACCAAGCATTAAAATTTTAAGCCTAAGACTTCAATGCTGAAAAAGGGCCTCCCATAAATTTTCCCCACTCCTTGCAGAAATATGCACTGATTAATTGGCATTGTCCTCACTTCCTATCGCCTTCAATTTCCACAGTGACACCAACACAAAGCCCACACTCATCATCAACAACAACATTATCACCTATTTATAAAGGGTCATAAGCATATCACCACAATGTAGTATGTTACCTTTTAATTGGAAGTAACTTTCTAACTAGCCTTCCTTTTTCTCTTGCTCTACTTCTCAGTTTGGGAGCTTGACAAAGTGAAACCATCCGATTTTGCTGCATTTTTATAGTGCTTTGGGTGGTGCATGTGTGCGTGTGTGTGTTTCCTTTAAGAGTATCCTAAAGCCTTAGGGGGATGCAAAAGAGATTAGGGTTACATGTAGCCCATGGGCCACAACCACACACATCTCTGGGTACAGAGGAAGGAATGGCCATTGGGTTGGGAAGGGAAGGGTGTTTTCTGCAGTAAAAGCAACCAAGGGAAACAAAGATGCCAACAGAACCAAAAAAATTAGAAAAATGTTCAAAATCTAAATAGTGCAGGCAGGGGGAATCTAGATGCAAGAAACCAACCCCACCAATACTGCTACCTTACCAAAGTATGCCCCAAAGCTGAAAGTGCAAAATAGTCAACGTAACATTAAAAAAGATTTAATGATTTCTGTTAATGAGTTAATTAATGCATACTTCCCCTTCCTTATAAGAAACTGGGGAAGCTAGCCATCTACACAGTAACACAAGTAAAATCACACATTACAAATATCTAAAATCAGAAAATCACAAATCACAAAATGTATGCTAAAATGGAACACAAGGTAAACAAGCAAAGGGAGGCATGTATGGATTTTTGGCTTGTTTTGTTTCATTTCCCTTTTCATTTCTTACTGATTCCATTTCCCTTTCATCATTGTTTCATGCAGCTTTTTTGCAAAAATTGTCATCCATTTCATTTCTATACTGTCAACATCAGAGTGGTGTTCCAGCTTGTACTCTGATGACTATAATTTTGAGATTTGCTATCCAAATGGAATGAAATTTCAGGTGTTGCATTACTCTCTTAGTTGTCATTCATTTCTTCTATATTCTCTTTCATTGCTCACAGAAACAAATTTAAAACAAATAGTGGCACATTATTTTTGGTTTCCCTTTTTGTCAGAAATGAATGTTTACCCTGGCTACTGCATCAACCTATATCAAAACCATCAATGGGCATTTAAATTGTTTGTATTTGCAACATGAGAATGGTGGCTGACCATTTTCAGTAATTCGTATATGAAAACAAATGTGGTCTTAAACAGAACTGGCATGCTAGAGCCACTTTAAGGCAAAATAATAAGAAATACCTGACCTGTAAAACAGGTATATTTATCCCCCCCCCAAAAAAACTAATTTGCTTAAATAATTTCAAAACTTCAGCAGTTTTTGCTCTTCCCCTCATCAAATAGAGCTAGTCATATCAAATATGAAATAAAGTGATTGCTAAGGAAATACAAAGATTAATCCAGTTGTCTCAACTAAAGTAGCCCCATTAAACAAATGGAAACTTGTTAAATCAACACTTTTATAACATGCATTGGTTGAATTGGATTTAGACTTGTGGACCCAACTTTTGAGGGCCAAACTGAGGAAAGGTTTATGCTACTGAGTAATATATTCTTAGTAGAATATAAGTAGAATAAATTCTACTTAGAATATATTACACAGTAGCTTAGTATGTACTTAGTATATATGGATATATATACATATATATATATACATACATATACATACATACTAAGTAGTAGTATAATGTATTCTAAGTATAATAATATTCTAAGTAGATAACAAAGCAGTTTATCAAAATATGTTCATTCACACATATACAGCAAAATGTTGATTTTTGTCTTTTTGTGTGCCTTCAAGTTGCTTCTGACTTAAGATGAGTCTAAGGCCAACCTATCATGGGGTTTTCTTGGCAAGATTTGTTCAGAAAGAGTTTTCCATTATCTTCATCTGAGACTGAGAGAATGTGACTTAGCCAAGATCACCCAGTGGGTTTCCGTGGCTGAGCAGGGGTTCAAACCTTGGTCTCCAAAGTCATAGTCCAACATTGAAATCATTACACCATGATGACTATCTGAGGTGAATTAGCTAACTAAAATACCAGAGGCAGTTATTCAGAATTTAGTAGTTCAGTATGAAAATGCAGTGAAATTATACACTCATGTTATCTCCCATGACACCTCGCTCCTCCAACACCTTGCTGATTTAGTCTGCCTAATCGTAGCATTATTCTGCTACCTAGATGCCTCAGAAAAGGCCAGACAGAGGGCCTCTCCCACTGATGTTCACCAGCCATTGGTATTAAAACCATACTTCCTCTGAATCTGGAGAATCCACAGTATGATAATATCCATTTACAGACCCATACTTATCAATCAATGCATCCAGTCATCTTTTAAATCAATTTCAGCTGTTGTCCATAGAGTGACAGTGTTTTCTCGTCTCTCTTGGGTAAGAGAAAAGAAAATGAGAGAGAAAATAAAAGACAGACATGAAAAAAAGAAAAAAAAGAAAAAGTGAAAGTGCCTTGCAAATGATTGGGAAATTATTATCGTTATTAATTTATTATTATTATTATTATTATTAGTGTAACCCTGATTTTAGTATAAAATTAAAATTAGTGTATTAGTATAAGCCTAACTAAAATAAGCCTAGTTTTGGAATTTGGAGGAGACATAGTGGTGGATCTTTCAAGGTCATGTGGCTCTCTCAGGCTCTGTAAAGAGCCAAGATGGCCTCCTCAACTCCTTGCAGTGGCCCATCTTTGAGAGAAGGTTCAGGCAGCCTGTGGCTTTTTGGGGTGGAGACATCTCAACTCAGAGTGTGGAAGGATGAAATTGTTCCTGATTTAGAAATGGATTATCAGTAACAGAAGGTTAGGAAGATTGAGAGAAGTATTTATTTTCCTAGTCAACAATTGTTTAATATCATTTCTAGATTTAGAAGAAGAGGGGGAAATGAAGAATATAAAATAATTGTGACTGTTGCTGCACAAGATCTGTAAGTAATAAACAAAAAACAAAAACAAAAATATATCACCACCACTCCCTCTTCTGAAGAGGGAATCAAATTTCAGGTTATTCCAATGCCACAACAAGCTGCAAGGTTTATTGTTCTCTTTCCAGACTCAAGTCTGAAGATAATAAATATCAGGGGCTTGGGGCATCCATGGATAATGAACATCTAGAGCTAGGAATGCCCCCTGAGGTAGTTTGGGAATTGTCTTGCTGAAAGAAAGCAGATAAAATAGCAAGAAGAAAATATGATCAGTAGAGACAGGAAAAGATTTGGTTCAGAGGCTCCAGCTGTCTGGTAAATAACGGGAACTTTCCACCCATCATAAAAAAATAACTACATTCAAAGTTTACTGGGAAATAGATTTCAGCTGACTCAGCTCTAGCCAGCTTCTCAGAATATCTGCCCTCTCTTCTGTAAGGTACAGGAAATGAACTTATAGATCCAATTTGGAGTCTGAGAAGTCAGAACCAATCTGTTTCTCTCCTTCAAATTGTTATCTCTTCCACCTTGACCCAAGGGCAAGAAAATCATAATCACCATGTTATGTGGAACCAAGTATTCCTAATCATTTGAAACCTTGATCCTGGAAATAAGAATTCCAACAAGTGTGGAAGAGTAGACCTTGAAAATGGCTAAGACACAAACAATGTTGCGGGGGAAGCGGGGAGGAGAATGAGATAACAGGCATGAAGGAACATGCCAGATTCTCTCAGCACTTTTGGTATGACAATCCTTTTGAAATCATCTTACCCCTTCTCCCATATGACCATTTCCCCACAGTGTCACCATAGCACAACAGCAGCAATTTGTTTCCAGTCCAGGATCCACGCTACCACACGACATCGTTGCTATCCAGATGCTATCCTGCCCCCAAGCATCACCAAACTGCCTTATTCTTGTCACGTGGAGATCTGGGCCAGCCAGGGCTGTGACAGACCAGGCCTCCTTTTATTCGCCCTCCCTAGAGAAGCAGCACCTTTTTCTATGGCCCTTTTCACACGGCATTTCTGAAGCAAAAGGGCCCCTTGAGTGTCACGTAAATGTGAGGAGCGGTCCACATGATGCACTCACATTTGCGCAACACACTTTTTTTTTTTCATTTTTGGCTCAAAGCCGAAAATGCTGCGCGGTCGCGCATTGCTCCAGGGCCCCGCGCATACTTACCTTGTGTGCAGAGCCTCAGGAGCTGGGCCAGCTGCACGTCGTCTCCTCAGTACAGCCTGGGAGGTCCCAGGCTGCACTGAGAAGGGGCGCTCGTGCGACCAGGAAGCAGCTGCGGAGCCCAAGCAGGAGGGATGCGAGAGCGTTCCTCTGAAGTCTTCCTGCGCAAGCCTTGCACTCCAGCACTGGGAAGAGGCAAGGTGCGAAAAGGGCCCCCAGCTCCCTCTCCACATTTAATCACCCTTCTGCTTTCCCTAAGCCCACAACCCTTGTGGATATAGGGCAAAACGTTTTCAGGTTTATCCCAAATGAATGTGTCACTTGTGGTAGTGTGTGTAACTGAGCTCAAATTATAGAAACACTATATGGCGGCTACTCTTTAAAAAAATAGAATAAAATCTTTTTTAAAAGAACTAACAAGGGCAAGGTATTGGGTAACTCAATATGTCAAACAGAAAAGAACTTCCAGCTCTTAACAGTCAAGCACTTCCTTAGGTTAACAAGTCTTTGGCTATCCCCTACTCTCTCTTTCTTTCTCTCTCACTAAAGGAACTTCCTCTCTAGACCCTGTTTATGTTATTTACCCGCTCTGCTGACTCACACACCTAGCATCTCCCTCTGGCTAACCTGGGTTCTTTAGTCAGAGAACCAATCAAATTTAATCCCCTCAGTGCTTCCTGTTATCATGGATCCAGCAGCAGGCAGGCTGTAGGTGTGCCCGGTTTGTCCCTCCCTCAGCAACTCCCATGGTGTGGTAACTGTCTATCATCTCTCTGTGTTTATTTTACACGAGTGTATTTACCCGGCATTGCTCAGGATTTTATTTCTCATAGGTAACACTTGTTAGAAATACCTTAGGAATTACTTTACCCTACCTTAGGAGTTAGATGCAGTTGAAATACACAGATTTGAGATCCTGTGTCTCTAATTCCCCAAATTGTGTTGTTCAGTATCTGTAACTTTTGCCTACATTTCCCAATCCAGTCTGTATTCAGAGTTGTTAACACACAGAGGTTGGGTTCATAAGGGGCCTTGCTGCTTGGTCTCATCTCCATAGCAACTGACTTATTCAGAGCTCTCTATCTGAGAATTCTAAAGGCTCTTCCCTGAACTGCCAACCCCAGGATTCCATAGAATCTTCACAGCCAGCCAATCATATGAGGTCTGTGCCTACCTGACACAGAAAAACAGACAAAATCACTCAAAAACTTTGACTTTTATGTCGTAGATTTCTCCTTTTTATTTTTTAAATACATTTTTAAGCATTATGGGGCAAAAGTGCAAGTGTACTGGCTTGTCATGCCATTACAACATTACAACTAATTGCCTTAGATAGCTTTCAAAAATAAAATAAAAACAAACCACCCAATCAGGAGCTGTGGGGCAGGATGAAGGCAGGACAAGGAATTGGCTAAGGACACTGTAATGTGGAAGGAACACCAGTGGCAATACCACTACTCATCTGCTTCATGTGAATGGCAATGCTGGGATGATAACACCACAACATGCTAATAGCGTCTAGTGCAGAAATGGCCTATAACTCAGTACCACAGTTTGGACACATGGTTTGGGTATTCCACCTTTCTAACATTTGCATAGGGATGAATAAATTTATTAAGTCTATTTCTTCTTTTCCCATCTCCCATTCTGTTCTATGCAAATTGCACAGATTCTTTTTTCTTATGGATAAAAAAAATTACATATTTTTGTGTGCATTTTCAAATGAACAGACACATTCATAGATGGATATGCCAATGGACTAAAATGTGTGTGTGCACATTTCAGAAACATACACAGTATTATCTGCACATTTTTTCAAAGCACACACTACACATATTATAACACTACTTAACACCCCAGCTTCATGAAGGCTACCCTGCCCATTTTATCACATTTCCTTACTAGTTCCCAGCCAGCATGATACTACATTCCAATAACTCCCTCCACCATTCATAATTGTTATCTACTCACTTTTTCTGTAGGCAATATCTTTCTTACCACCTTTGTCCCTCAACAGCTATCAACAGTTGTTAAAACTGAACTTGCCACCTCATCACCAGACCCACAAGTGTTGCGTTTCTACTGCTATTCACACACACAGCCTGCTCATTCATAGCTTTGTAAGCACTTCACTCCATGCATCTAATAATGTAGATAGAGGCCATTTCCACATGACATTGTTGTCCTGTAATGGGTATGCATTGCTGCTAGTCTGTGAGTCGTCCTTTCACACGACATCATCATGGTCCCACTGCCAATGTGTCCCCACCTGTCATGATCATGGGATATTCCATGACAGGAAAAAATCCAGTAATGGCCCCTGTTCATACAATGCTTCTGTCATCAGCAGCCATGCAGAAAGGAGGGACCATGATTTAGGCACTTCCTTCCCTAATGCAGCATGGGATGTGGCTAGCTGCACTCAAGAAGCAAGGCACCTGTCGCTTGTTGTACTTTTCCACAGACAGACAGCTGGATGTAGAGGGGAGTGTTTGGGTCATGCTCCCATCATAGTAGTGGCACTGCTGGGATCGCGGCAGGGTGACAACAGAGAAGGGTAAGGTGTGGAAAAGGCCTTAGTCTACAAAAGGTTATGCTACTAACATCTTCTCTCAATAAGTCTCAAATGGGAAACAAGATCTATTTGCAGACTGATCCAGATTAGTAAGCCATTATTTTTGAATTCTGTGTTGCATACTAAAGGTTTCCCATGTTCAGTCTCTGGCATCTTGTTAAAAGGTTTCTAGATAACAATTAGAATAGATGATATAGATAGCATTTAGAATGGATGATGTTGTATGGAAACAGCTATGATCCCTTTCATTAGCTATGCATACTGGGGCTGATGGGAGCTGTTGTCCAATAGCTACTGAAAGGCAATGTTATAAATGTTTCTATCAGTAGGAATAAGGTATGTTCAGATTAAATATTCTGGTTTCTGTCTGATTCAAACAGAAATTAGTTTTTTTTAAAAAAAAAAATAATTATGGCCATTTCTGCACTACACTACTAAAGTGCTATTATTCCACTTTCAACATCCTGTGAAATTCTGGGATTTGTAGTTTACTGAGTCCCAAGAGCTCTTTGGCTGAGAATTCTAAATGCCCCCCCAAACTACAAATCCCAGGATTCCATAGGGTGTTGAAAGTGGAATAATAGCACTGTAATAGTGTAGTGTGGAAATGACCTATCTTAGACAACATCCAAGAAACAGGCATAAAACAGGTATAAATATATTGCCTCTGTTTGTTTGTTTTGCCTTTTTTTTTACCCTTCGCTCCATGGATTTAGTTCTCCTTCTCCAACACAACCAAAATATGCCCCCTTCTTCACTTTCCTCTTTGCAAAAACTTTAGCCTATGCCCTGATTCCTCTCTTGCTAAGATTACATAGCCTCCTCCAACATTTCGCAGAGGAAAACTGGGGCCCACATGGCCACGCAACATCAGAATGTGGTTAAGATGGCAAAGATGTTGAACACAAAAATTAGGAGAGGCTGCAGCAGTTTGCTTTTGGCTGAGCCTATTAGGTAGGGCAAGATTCCATCCTTTAGTCTCCCCGGCTCCTGCAGAGCTAATTAAGTATAAACTACTTTTTCGCTTTGAACTCAGTTTCCAGCAACTGAAGTAAACCAAAAACAAGGGGTAAAGTGGAAGAAGAAGAGAAAAACTGGGGCATTTTAAATGTAGCTGAAAAACTGGGATGACAGGGTAGTAAGCAGGACTGTCCCTTACAAACAGAGACAGCTGGAGGATATGATGTTATTTGAAGTGTCTACCTGTCTGGTATGGATACCAGCCCACTGAATCACAGAGTCATCAAACTTGATGTCTTCTTTGATGGGATCAACGTAAAATCCATAATAAGATTTTTAATTTGATGTGTCAAAATTTCAAGTACCTTACCAAAAAAAAAAAAAAACACTTCAAATTTCTCTGTTTTCTTACTCTAGAAGACACATTTAAGAACTGATTTGAATTCATACCCAGCTTGGGTATGAATTCATACCCTCCAACTGTCTCCGTTTGCAAGGGACAGTCCTGGTTTGCCAGAGACATCAAAAACAATAAAAAGGGCTTTTTAAGATATGTCCGCAGCAAAAGGAAAAACAAGGAAATTATAGGGTCACTGCGTGGAAAAGATGACCAATTAATAACAGGGGGAAGAGAGAAGGCAGAACTACTCAATACCTTCTTTGTCTCAATTTTCTCCCAAAAGGATAGAAATACCCAACCTGGGGAATGGGGAGCAGATGAGCAAGCGAGGGAAGTGCATCACAGAATAAGTAAAGAAGTAGTACACGAATATCTGGCTAAACTAGATGAATTCAAGTCTCCAGGGCCACGATGAATTACATCCAAGGATATTAAAAGAACTGGCAGAAGTCATTTCTGAACCACTTGCAATAATCTTTTAGAACTCTTGGAGAACAGGAGAAGTCCCAGCAGACTGGAGGAAGGCAAATGTCATCTCCATCTTCAAGAAGGGGAAAAAAGGGGACCCAAGTAATCATCGCCCGGTCAGCCTGACATCAATACCAGGAAAGATCCTAGAGCAGATCATTAAACAGTCAGTTTGTAATTACTTAGAAAGCAGTGCTGTAATCACTAAAAGTCCACATGGATTTCTCAGAAATAAGTCATGCCAGACTAATCTTATCTCTTTTTATGATAGAGTTACAAGCTTGATAGATGAAGGGAATGCTGTAGACATAGCATATCTTGACCTCAGTAAAACCTTTGACAAAGTTCCCCATGCGGTTCTTGCAAAGAAACTAGTAAACTGCAGGATGGACAGGGCTACTGTTAGGTGGATTTATAATTAGTTGACCAACCAAACCCAAAGGGCGATCACAAATAGCTGCTTTTCATCCTGGAGAAAAGTGACTAGTGGGGTACCACAGGGTTCTGTCCTGGGTCCAGGACCATTCAACATCTTCATCAATGACTTGGATGAAGGAGCGGAGGGCATGCTGATCAAATTTGCAGATGATACCAAATTGGGAGGGGTTGTTAATACCCCAGAGGACAGATCAAATTTCAAAATGACCTTGACAAATTGGAGAGCTGGGCCAAAGCTAACAAAATGAATTTCAACAGAGAGAAATGTAAGGTCCTGCACTTAAACAGAAAAAATGGAATGCACAAATATAGGATGGGGGACGCATGGCTGGATATCAGTACATGTGAAAGGAATCTAGAAATCTTGGTAGATTACAAGCTGAACATGAGTCAACGGTGTGATGTGGTAGCCAAGAAAGCCAACGTGATTCTTGGTTGCATCAATAAGGAGTATGGTGTCTAGATCAAGGGAGGTAATGGTACCACTCTATTCTACATTGGTTAGGCCTCATTTGGAATACTGTGTCCAGTTCTGGGCACCTCAATTCAAGAAGAATATCAACAAGCTGAAATGTGTCCAGAGGAGGGCAACCAAAATGGTGAAGAGACTGGAAGCCATGCCCTATGAGGAGCAGCTTGGAGAGCTGGGTATGTTTAGCCTGCAGAAGAGCAGGTTAAGAGCGGACATGGTAGCCATGTTTAAATATTTGAAGGGATGTCATGTCGAGGAGGGAGCAGGCTTGTTCTCTGCTGCTCCAGAGGCTAGGACAAGGATCAATGCATTGAAGCTGCAGGAAAGGAGGTTCTACTTGAACCTCAGGAAGAACTTTCTGACAGTCAGAGCTGTCTGGCAGTGGAATATGCTGCCTTACAGCGTGGTGGAGTCTCCTTCTTTGGAGGTTTTTAAGCAGAGGCTGGATGGCCATCTGTTGGGAATGCTTTGATGGGTGTTCCTGCATAGCAGGGGGTTGGACTCGATGGGCTTCTTCCAACTCTATGATTCTATGATTTGATATTTACATTGTGGTGGACATTGTGAACATTTTTAGGAAAATTTGGAAGCAATTTTGTTTGGCTGAAAAATTCTGAGGTTTTCATTGTATTTTGCATGGAATATGGATTAAAAGAAATTTGAAGGATTGTAGGCATGTCCACTCAAACTCTTGTTTTATTCATAGTGTCAGTGAAATCATCAACATCGACCCTCAGTGAGTAAAAATTCTGGTAAAACCCATAATGCAATTTTTATTCATAACTGAAATATTGTCTTTTTCTCTACCCTGTCTTCTTTCACAGATGATTTATGCTGCAAGTAAATTGTATAAATCCCTTAATAATTATAAAGGGCTTTCCATGAACTTGTGTCATTTGAGGTCCATTAAACTAGTCAGCTGCAGTTTATGTGATTAATGTGTTCTGCTTGATAAGAAAAAGAATGTAAATTTGGTTTCCCATTTTTATTTACTTCTTTAGTAAACATGGGTGAGCTGTCCTTCTCATTATTGGCTCAGTTTCCCCCATGGAATTCTCCTTCTGCTCCTTCCTCAAACTTTCCCCAGATAAATGTGAAAGAATAACCAACTACTGGATATAGGCTTTATCCTTAGGGGCTTCATGTTTCATGTTCATGACAGACCTCAGAGACTGTATCACTTGAATACCTATTAAAACCTATTAAACAATTCAAACGAGTTAAGAGAACTTTAAAAGGCTGAAAGATTTCAATCCATTTACATACGTAAAAGTAATTTAGACACAAAAGACTAACAAAAAAATCATGAGTTGACCTGGCACCAAATCAGTCCTCAAAGTCAAGGACATTTTTACAACATGAAAATAGTTTTTTCAGACCTTTGCAAAAGCAAGGAAGAAGGAAGGAAGGAAGGAAGGAAGGAAGGAAGGAAGGAAGGAAGGAAGGAAGGAAGGAAGGAGTGTACACACAGGTATATTATGGGATTCATATACCAAAGTCCTTTCCACTACTGTGATACAGGTAAATATTTAGAGACTGGCAGTCATAGAGCTGCCAGCAATGGCAGCTGGTGGCTTCTAGGTCATATATACACATAACATGAAAACATTTCTTTTTTCCTGAATTCTCCTCTTAAAAAAAAAAAAAGTTTTATGCAAATCCCAAGTTCTTGTACCCATAAATCCCAGCTGCTATTCCAGAGGCGAAGAAATGATCAGTTCGCAACCAGTGGTAGCTGATGGGTTCAGAAAGGGGAAACAAGCACAGTTTTAACATATATAAGAAATGATGCCATCCTTGCTTCTCTGTATCAGTCCATTTCATTGTGTGGAACTCAGAGATAGACTGAGGATGTTATACTTACCATGGCTTGTTGTGGGAATGAACAAAAAAAATTCAGTTACCTCTACCACTCTGATTCACAGGAAATGGATTCATTCTGCCAGTAATTCTTTTCAGTTTCCGTCCATGCCTCCACCCAGGTACTAGAGAAATCAAAAGATGGCCACCCTAGTTATATGGTTGGAAGAACTTCCTAGATAGAGTCTTTCACAATGATACAAAATGTCAAGCAAGTGCATTTAGAGGAAATGTTCTAGCATTCAGTACAAATGCAGTATTTAACCTGAGATGTCAGGATATGAAGGTGGTTAGTAATATGTGTCAGTACCATAGAGAATGTATAAAAAGATTGCAGACTCCTGACAGGAACAGAGACTGTGTTAAGGAATGGGCATGTTATTGTATTGTGGCTGTAAGCTTTGAGGTCATTTGCAACTCCTATTGAATAATGTGCGAGTCAGCACCTTCCTTTTTGCTTTGAGATGGCAAGGTAAATTGAACCATCTGCTGCCTTTTATTAGAGTGATGTGAAAAGTGCATAAAATAATGTCAGAATACCTGACCGCTAAATTCTACCTTTGTGTTTGTTAAATACCGACCTGTTTGTAGTAGATTGAATTGTTGACATTTTGACACTGTAACATTGGACGTGAGGCTATCCTGGGACTTATAAAAGCTATTGCAAAAGGGAAATAGAAGACAGTGAAAAGATTCAGTCTAGAAACAGCACCATAGCAACTATATACTGAGAGAGATGTCAGATAGGTTGTATATCATTACAAAGGTGCTTGAGGAATTTCATCTATGAATTCACATATGAACTTTCAAACTGTGGCTCAAAACCTATTTATCCACCAACTGTCATCCTTCCCAAATGTTCCAGTATAGTCCTTGATTCTCCTTCCTCTCTCTCTCCAAATCCCTATGAAAATATATTTATTTTGATGTGTTGAGATGTATTTAGAGATCCATAATTTGACATGAAATATGCTTAAAATATTATATGCATATTTTAATAAAATAGTCCATCTTTATATTAGATTTGCTGTGGTTAACTGCTGTCAAGCCAACTTTGACTTCTAGTGATCCTATGGATGAGAGACCTTTAAATCACTCCATCATCAACAGTCCTGTTCAGGTCTTCCAGACTCAAGGAAAGTGGCATCTTTGATTGAGTCTATCCATCTGTGATATGTTCTTCCTCTTTTCCTAATGCCTTCTACCTTACCAAGCATTACTGTCTTTTCTAGTGAGTCATCTCTTCTCATTATATGGCCAAAGTACAACAGCCTCAGTTTAGTCATCTTGGCTTCTAGGGAGAATTCAGGCTTGAGTTGCTCTAGGATCCATTCATTTGTCTTTTTAGCACTCCACAATATCTGTAGATATCTTCTCCAGCACCACATTTCAAATGAGTTGATTTTCTTCCCGACAGCTTTCTTCACTCTCCAGCTTTCACAGCCATACATAGAAATTGGAAATACAATGGCATGGACCATCGTAATTTAGTATTCAGTTATACACCTTTACACTTCAAGATTTGTCTAGTTCCTTCTTAGCTATTCTTCCAAATGCTAGTCTTTGTCTGATTTCTAGAATGCAGTCTCCATTCTGACTAATGACTGAGCCAAGCTATGGAAAACCATGAACTATTTCAAAGTGTTCTTGAGAATAGGCCTCTGCTCTCAGGGAGACCTAAAGCTGAACGGTATATATGCGAGCTTTGGGTGATGGTTTCATGCTGTAGCAACAGCATATAAGCTTCACTGCTGGCCATACATAGTCTTAGTACAGTAGTGTTCCTGACTGACAGACCCTTCCTGATGATCTTTGTATCTTGATACCCTTGTTGTGACTTGATCTATTGGCACCTCACTCTGGACTGTTTTTTGACTTTTGGATCTTCCTCAGTTGGCTCACATTACTCTCTGATAGGTTGCAGTTGGTTAGTTTGCTTTTTATTTTGGCTTTGTTTCCTGGACATTGGTTTTAGATAACTCTTAACTGCTTTGCCTGATGGCTCTGTGACTGGATCTGACTTTGAATTGCTTAATCCTACTATTTACAGCTTGCCTGCCTGGAATCAGGCTGTCTGGTGGGAATGCTGGCATATGGAATAACAAGGAAACATGGATAGAATTGTTTAATGAAACAACAGATCTTTCAAAATCTGCCCACACTAGTGTTACAGGAATGATATAAAGTATTAATGATTAAATGTAATAAAGAGGAAGAAATATGAAAAAACAAGGAATCTGTTTAGCACAGATAGAGCACTGTGAACTTGCAAGAGAATTAAACATCATTGACTAAAAAATAAATCAGGACATTCAGTAAACTTCCAACTCAATTACTTGAGCCTTATGAAATCAGTATTCACTGTATCACTTTGCTCCAGGTAAACCTGCATTCATTCCAGCTACAGTAACATAACATCCTCATCTATCTCAATTTCTAAATTTCCAAATAATTTCAGAGTTTCCTAGGCTATTCATATGAATGAGATTATGTTCCATTTCTCTTCCCCAGTGGGAGAAAAAAATGCATTCTTAGCAACTATGTTGTGGCTGGCAACTCACAGGCTCTCAATCAAAGCAGTTTTTGTAAAAAAAAAATAAAAAAATAAAAAGGCAGCATAAAAGAAGCTAGGATAACTCCCTGCTTCTCCTCCTTCCTCTGGCAAAAATGAAAAACTTTTCAGTTTCCTGAAGGCTTTTAGGAATGGACTGCAATGGGCTTTCATTGGTGTGTTGTCTTTTTGACTTCTCCCTTCTGATTGCCGGTGAATTTTTAAGAGGTTTGAATTTCTTAAATAGTTTAATTGTATATTAAAATACTTTTTAATACTGTTGTTTTTGTATGTATTTTAATTGGTATTGGTAATATTTTGTAAGTCAGCTTGTATCCCAGTACTGGGGGCAAGGAGGGATCTAAATGAATAGAATAGGAGTAAGGAGGAGGAATAAAATAAGGTGGAGGAGGATTGGATCTATGAAATATACTGGACTGGGACATCAACCCAGCAAATGGATTTTTCTTGAAGAGGAAAAAAATCATGCAATTTGCACTTTACTGGGCTGGAGACAATGACCAAGATTCTATACTGCTTGAGTATAGTATAAATATCCACTGGGGACTTGTAAAACAAAGCAAAAAGCTATTGGTCTAAGATTTATATGTTAACGCAAAATTTTTTAAAGGCAGATTGTGTTATGTCTCCAGAAATGTTTTTGTTGGTATTATGGACAAGGATTTGGACTGTAAATATGGTCTTCTTCATTGTTATACAATAACAGCTGCAAGAATATTGTTTTCATAAACCTGGAAACAGTTTGAAGAACCGGCAACAGAGGATTGGATTGTTAAGGTTGCTGAACTTTCCCAAATGACCAAATTAATATGGATTTTAAAGGATAAACCAATTTTTTTGAAAGATTGAAAACTGTTTATGGACTTACTGAGAAATAAGAAATCAAATGATGCAATAATTTGTGGGTATGCTTATTAGTAGTTTGTTTAGGTGGATCTGTAATGGTAGATTTTTTAAAAATTCTCTTTCTTGCTACAGTTTCAGGGGGCAGAGTCCTTTCATGTTTTAGTTTGTTAGTATTTAGTTAGTTAGTAAGTCAATGTTCTAGCGAGTTCCTGTTTAGTGGCTTTTTTGGTTTATTGTTTTAGTATGGTCTTTCAGTTTAAATATTAATTTTAATATAATCTTTTAAATTTAATGTCAATGTTAAAATTATTCTATGTAAAAATAAATATATATATATCTCCACCCACAGCAGAATTTAATTACAAAACCCCTATAGCTAATACCAATGCAGCACAATGTACGTGGATCAGTGGTAAATTATCATGACTGACAACCATGTGTGTAACTGCAATGTACAAAGAGAATCTGAATAGCACTATTGTCACGTTTAGTAATTCCAGCTCTGTCTCTTCTCTGAAAAAGTCAATGTGCTATGTTGCCATTTAACACACTGATTGAGTAGCACAACCAGTGTACTGAGCAGAACAACCAACGTGTATCACCAGATGTGGAAATTTATGCTACATTTCCTGGATGTAGGGTTGCAGCCATAAATTTTTCTTTAGCTTGTTGTCTTTAAAATAATCAGGTACACTACTGTATACACTCAACTATAAATCTAGAAATTTTAGTCTGAAAATTTATCTTGGAGAGCTAGATCAACTTATTTATGGGTCGATGCTGGCATCTATAGGATATGAGGATGGCCTACCCAGCTCAGCAGAGAAAAAGGAAGGAAGTTGAGGCTGCTGAAAAGGCCTTAGAGCTTCCCTTTGTGTGCCTTAAGCCAAAGAACATAAACATTCTGGCAGTCATATATGTGCATGTTCACCCTAAAGGCTGGACGGATGGGGATGGCGCTAAATTGTGGATGTGCAAAGAACACACCTGTCACTATTGGTGTGGGATATGTTTAACCTTAACTTATCCATGAGTAATAGCAAATTCTATAATTTTGGACCCAAAACTTGCTTTCGACTTATCCACAAGATCAACTTATAGTGAAATATATACCATAATTCATATCTTAATACCATGCTCCAAACAAATATTTACATGCTGAAAATATATTGCTAGTTTTTGTCTTCAGCTGTTCTTCTCTTATGCATTTTATTTCTGTAAAATTTTTGTATTTTAAACTCTGCTTTCAGGTTTAGCTGATTATTTCAAATGATGGATAAATGATCAGAGGCAGTGGGTTTTGTTTTCAGTTGTGGATTTGCACGATGGCCTTTTCTCCCTCCATTTCTCATCTTGCTTATATTCTTCTCAACCTTATATCTGCTAAAGCCAGATATTAAAGTTCTATCCTATCCTACCAGTGGAAAAATATATATAAAATTGAAGGAATTGATGCTTTGTCGTGTTCAGCAATTTACCAACAGAGTGTACAGTATCTCAGTACACCTTCTGCTTGAAGCTGAAAACTTTGAGCTGGGGTATTATTTGATCTAGCAAGCACATGTTTTATTTAATTGTTGCCCTTCTGTAGCTTTTCATGAGCCAGAGACGGCTAGAATGGCTTATCATTTTCCCATGCTACATTGCTTTGTGCAGTGCTTTGCTTAGCACCACAATCAAGCTGCATTGCACTGAGAGGAACGAGTCAAGTTTTAATTAAAATACTGGTGGCTTCCTCTCCTAGATACCTGAGATTTTCCTCAAGCTGTAGTGAAATAAATTTAATTAATGACTTCTGGTCTTCTTGTTGATTTAAAAGAGATGTTTTACATATTGTCTTTGAAAAAAACCTGGAACAGGAATTAAAGCAATGCAATATATACATGCGTTTAAGGCAGATAGAAAAGAAAATGAGAAATGTGCAGGTACAGAATGTTTATATTAATAAATAGAAGAGCAGCTGAGATGCACAGAAGAAATTACTTTCTGTTTGCTCCTAATAAATGAAAGGTGGAGGGCCTTTTCATTAGGCAGGTGATGGAATCTGGGGGACACCCAGTGACATCTTTCAAAATAAGTAGCAACCAATTCTGGCTGTTATGGTTTGTTTGTTTTGCCAAAATGTGGACAGCTTTTCCAAAAATTTACAATTACTCTATGATTCATCATTGGAAAAATGTGTGCGGATGTGTGCCTGCCTGCAAGACAGGAGAGGGAAACAATTAGGCCTGGGCACTCCCTGGATGACCCTCCCTCTCTGTCCTTTTCCCTTGGACTTCCTCTTTTCTTCTTTCTTGTCTCCCTTGCCTTCTCCAATGGGAGCTGCCTGTAAGGTGCCAAGCAACTCCCTTTTCTTCTGTCTCCCTTCACTTTGCCCAGCAATGCGCAGCACTGCAGCAGAGCTGGCCAAGGCTGTCTGGAAAAGCTTAGTGTTGCTGCTGCTATTGCTGGAGAGGGTGACTGGGATGGAATCAGAATGTGTGCCATCGGAACAGAGAGAGAACAGCAAAGCTTTTTCTTTTTATTTTCTGTCCCTGTAACTAGTGGTTTAGTGAATCCAACAAATTTTAACAATGTGTTAGGGCAAACCTGTGTGAACCAGCTGGGGGACACTCCCATCTCCACACTGTTCTTCTTGAGCTCCATAGCTAATCCCATCTCAAAGAACAGGGCTGGGTGTTTCACACAGCCTCCATGCCTTTAAACTGTCCTGCTACCTTCACAAATGGTGGAGTATTCCCTCCAGTCATCAGTGCTGAAGGCAAGTTCGAGTGCCAATCCACTCAGCACACAGAGTGAGAGAGGCACTAAAATATCTTAGGCCTGCCCAGAACAGAAAGTAGTCCATACAGAGGTTCATTATGCACGTTGAGAAAGAAGAAGCTTATGTGAAAACTTATATGTAAAAAATAATTAATTATACACACAAAGTAATTTGTTGCCACTAACACTGCAAAACATGCTAGTAACTAGTTACATTATTCATTGCACTTTCATTAATTTTTCATTTTTTTAAAACTAGGATTGATAAGAATGGTGTAAAACTTAGGGAGAAAAAACAGTAATGCCTGCAAAAGAGCCTTTGAAATGCTCATAAAAGTAACTTCCACAACTAACTAGAAAATGTCCCATGTTGTACTCTAAGGAAGGCAATGTCACTCCCAGCTGTCACACTGTTTTTGAAATGTAGATTCATTATGGCTTCATTTCAAATCATTCAAGTCATAGAATCATAGAATCTGAGGCCATTTCCACACTATACTGTTATAGTGCTATTATTCCACTACAGAATCCTGGGGTCTGCAGTTTAGGGAGGGGAATTTAGAATTCTCAGCCAGAGAGTTTTTTGGCCTTAGTAAACTACAAACTCCAGGATGCCACATGATGTTGAAAGTGGAATAATAGCCCTGTAACAGTGTAGTGCAGAAAGGCCCATAGAATCATAGGCCCTTTTCACACGTGGAGGGTGAAACAGAGTAAAACGAGCAGAAACAGAGCTTACCAGAAGCCAGGTAAGTCTGTCGCCACAAGGAGCAGCGCGAGTTCACTGCTCCACACTCCTGAGGCGTCCTGCAGCATCCAAAATGGCAGCTTACGGCTGGCGGAGGCTCTCCACCAACCGGAGAAGCTCGCCAGCTAGAAGCCCGCCCCCTGGCAGATCTGCAGGCACGCACTTGCACGTGCCTGCAAATCTACACTGGGGCACTGCGATGGGGTGGAACGGGGCTGCACGCTCATGTTTTATAAAAACCACTTGAAAAGTGGTTTTTAAAAAACACACGGCACCACCACTTCCAGTCACTTCAGGACGGTTTGAGGTGTAGAACCTCAAAATTATAAATGCCCCAGCACACTCTAACGGAGGTCGTCTACACCGTTTTAATTACTCCATGTGGAAAGGGCCATAGAGTTGGAAGAGACCACAATTACCATTGAATCCAACCCCCTGCCATGCAGGAACACATACTCAAAGCACTCCCAGGAAATGGCAGTCCAGCCTCTGTTTAAAGACCTCCAACGAAGGTCACTCTGCCATGCTCTGAGGCAGCATATTCCAGTGCCTAGCAGCTCTTACTCTCAGGAAGTTCTTCCTGATGTTTAGGTGAAATCTCTTTTCCTGCAGTTTGAATCCACTGGTCTGTGTCCTTGTCTCTGAAGCAGCAGAAAACGAGTTTGCTCCAGACATCTATATTATGTTATATTATTTCCAAACTCAGGGCAGGATTGTGATTACAGCAGCAGGCCTCACTTGCTTCTGTGTGCCAAGCATCATTACACTGGTCAGTACATTTGCAAAGCAGAACAACATGAATATGTCCCTGTGCATATAGATACACACTGGACAATTCACTTAAGAATGTAGTGAATATATCAAAAAATTGCAGTCCACACAATGTACAATGAGAAGAGATTCAAATCAGGAACAGAGCAGCAAACTCTGCCCCATGGATGGGAATTGTGGAACCTGCAAGCTGCATGCATTGTTTGTGTCATCTTATGCAGGTTTGGACTACCTAGACCTCTCCAAATTCTGGAATTGTTTTAGCAAAAAATTAATCTGAAAAAAAAAGAAAGAAATATTTGTGGGGCTGAAAAGAGATTCCAAACCACTGTTTTCATGTAGAAATGCTGGTCTTGGGTGAAGCACCCTGAAAGAACATGGAGATTTCCTTCAATGTGTCTGGAGGCCATTACACAAATATGTCGCTATTATTCTTCTTTTAACTCTTATGGTTCCAGCTTATGGAGTCCTGAGGTTTGTAAGAAAACTACAAAAGCACTGGAGTACACTGGCAGACAATTCTAATGCCCCTTCCTACACTGCAGATCCCAGAATTCAGTGTCATGTTGCTATATCAGTTAAAGTGGAATGTAGCACTGTGTATTGTGAATGGGCTGTTGAAGTAAAGTTTCTGGTCACTTTGCCACTGCAACATAATTTCTGGTTGTCATTGGGCGTGCTAGTGCAGCCAGCTAAAGATCCAGAGGAGCCATAAATTGCTCTGTAACAACCAGCATGATTCCATCTCTGATCTATACCCTCAACCACTTGAACAGCTCTCAGATGGAGGAAATGATTGGTCTGGTATTTTCTGCTCTGAAGAGCCACTCAGGTTAATGAACACAAAGAAATACAGTGGTTCATGCTATCTGTGGTAAATAACTTGCTGAATGTAGATAACATGAATCAAAACAATCCAAGGGTCAGAAAACTCATCAACTTATGTCAGAAGCCCAGTGGAACACTACAAGATAGAGGGATGTGTCAGAGAATGGTCAGATCCACTCCCTGGACTGAAGCCAAGGTATCCAAGTTGGGAAAGATATCTTTTACTATGTATATTCAATGTTACTTCCAGCATCCACACGCTACTGCAGCTCAACTTTATTCTGACTAAGGACCAGGGACAGATGTTTAGCTGTGCTACAGACCTTTCAATGCTCAGATGTGTTCATAGCCTAGCTATCAAAGGGAGTCATGACACATCCCAGCTAAACCCAGGTGAGCTGTAGAATCAAAGATCATTGAAAATGACACTAAGTGACACTAAGCCTCAAGCAATGGCATAGCATTTCAAGTGGTGATTCCTCCTAGTACTTGCATGCATGCAGAAGGTGGATAAGGCTGACATCCTTTCAGAAGATGATGTCCTGAGACATATTGCCATTGCAGGAATCCAGAGATAAGTGTGTTGCAGCTGTAATAAGAGAAGAACCTAAATGGAAAAACGATGCTGGAAATCTTGCTGTGTGCAAAATGTCACAAGATGAGTTCTAGTATTGCTAGTTCTATTTCCTAAAGAATTTTTCCCCCTCAAAGGTGGCCTGATCCAGTGAATGAGCTTTAACAACTGTGACTCAAAACCACAGCTTGTTCCAAATAAGTTAAATTGATAGAATAAGGCCATTTCCACCCTACACTGTTACAGTGTTATTATTCCACTTTCAATATACTGTGGAATTTTGGGGTTTGTCATTTACTGAGGCCAAAGAGTACTCTGGCAGAGAAGTCTAAATGCCCCTCCCTAAATTGCAAACCCCAGGATTCCACAGGATGTTGAAAGTGGAATCATAGCACAGTAGCAGTATAGCCTTTGACTCACAAGCCATTTCCACACTAGGCTGTTATAGAGCTATTGTTCCACTTTTAACATCCTATGGAATCCTGAGGTTTGCAAACCCCAGGATTCCATAGGATGTTGAAAGTGGAATAATAGCGCTATAACAGTCTACTGCAGAAATGGTCACAGAATTCCAGGAGATGTGAAATTGAAACTTTGCTTGATGACTACAGTCCTGATAGTAGTTCTTTTCCATCTTCTCAGCAGGATTTACACAGCCAGGCATAAGCCCTGAGTCCCACTCTTAGGAGGAAAAAGCTGGATATAAATAAAGTGATTGATTGACAGATTTAAGGCCCCTATACTAGTCAGCTCTGGCACACACAAAACATTTCCTGATAACCAACCAGGGATCATTTGCAAAAGACTCTGTTTGTTATTAATTTGTTTTAGGCTACAAACGAGTAACATGTATATAGGAATAATCATTGAAAAACTGGATATGGTTGGCTAGCTGAAAACAATCAAAAGTAAACTTCAGAAAGAAGTGAGAGAGAGGTGCAAGGAGCAGCACTTTTGAAGAGAATTTGAAGTGATATGCAAGGCAGCATCAGCAGGTTTTGCCAAAGACACTGCAAATAAGCAACACTGGGACCTTGTGCACAGCAGAGAACACAATATCATGAAAGATGGAAGAGAAAAATCAGAAATCTGCATTTTTAAGCCTCCCTTCAACACATTAATAAATGTAAAACTGAAATGAAAAACAGATCCATCAACCTTCTTCCAGCTGGGTGTCTACATCTGCTAAATGAAGCCCTACAGAGCATCTAGATGAACCACCTGTGCTTGAATATTACAGTGAAATAGGCAAACGTGAAGTAATAATAAAGACTTTTGAGGATGTCTTTTTAAAACAATGGCAGCTTCTTGTGGGGAAACATTGGATTCAGGTCTACAAAACTGCAGACAACAAGGCCAATGGGGGGAATTTTCTTCCAGATTCAAAGCAGGATATAAAACCACAGCAAATGCCACTGGTATGTAATTGATTTTCCCAGATTGTTCTGATTATCAAGATTTCAATGGGAGAATCATGGCTAAATCCAATTGTTAGTCTGTACTAGAGTAGGCCTATTAAATCAATGGTAACTTGGTAAGCTTATGTAAGTCAATTCATTGGAGAACTGAGGAGTTTATAAACCAACCACACAAGCCATTGGCATGTATTTGATCCTCCCAGTTTGCCCAGTTGTAGAGTTTGTTCTAAATCTTATTGATAGTCCTTATCAGAGTTAACCCAATGAACCAATTGCAACTTGGTAAGTTAATGCCTATGTGATTCAATAGCTTTGCTCTAGTTGGTATTAGTTAGTGGCAGAGGAAGAGTGAAACTACTGGAAGACAGATATATTTAAATACTGACAAATTTACTAGGTTCACTCTGTTTCTAAGAGTTTCTAGTGACATATTTACACTTGTTTCTGTCTTTCATATGAAAAGAAATATGATATTGTCAACTCACTTGGAATATGCCTTATGAAGGGTATAACTGTCTTAAATCAACAAATCAATGTCAACTGGTGAGTCAGTTGTATTACTGTTTCTTCATGTGCTGTCTCTAGCCAGCATTCGTATCCTATAATCTTCAGAAGCTAAACCCAGATTATTTGGTTAACTTGCCTAAGTATAACAAGAACACATCACCAAACACTTAACAACAACAGATAAGTTTTATTTTAAAGCAAAGTGATGGGCAACCTCCAGCCCTCCAATAGGTTGTTGAACTACAACTCTCTTCAGGCCCAGTCAGCATAGCCAAAGGTACAGGGTTATGGGAGGTGAAGTCCACCTGCATCTGGAGGATCATACATTGCCTGCCTCTACTTTTGATATTTTACATTTCCATACTCCCTTTTCCAAGCAGAAGCACTGCAGTGATGCTTAACTTTCTTTTGCCTCACTCAGCTTTGGACATAAGTGGCAGTACACCAAAAAAAAAAAAAAAGTCAAAATAGCTGCCATTCAGGATTAGAACAGTGAATTAATCAGTACATTTCTCTGTAACATGGTGAGAAACTACCAAGCATTGTATCCCTCCCTCGATGCTAAGTGGCAGCAGGTTACTAGAACTTCAATTTATAGATTCCCAAATCATTTTTATTTCACTTTTCCTGCAGTGCACCTTTGATTTTGTTGAACTGAGCATGGAAATAAATCAGCAGATCAGACTAAGATTTTTTTTCTGCTTTCTGATAGCACTTCCAAAAAAACAGTGGACGTGTGAAAGCCAACTAATACTACATTACAAAGACAGCCGCAGTGAACTTTGAGCAGGATTCACTGGAACAATTCCACAGAACAAGGGTGAGGAATCCCAGACCATCAAGTTGAATCCAACCATTCTGGCATACCAGTCAGATCCTTTGAGCTTCCCCAGATAGCCATGCCCCTCTTCCTTATGAAACCACTTTTTCCAGTTTTGAAGTATCGACTTTATCCTGAAATGGAAAGCCTATCCTAAAACTTAGGGGCTTTCCACACTACACTGTTATAGTGCTATTATTCCACTTTCAAGATCTTATGGAATCCTGTGGTTTGCAGTTTAGGAAGAGGCATTTAGAATTCTCAGCCAGAGATCTCTTTGGCCTCAGTAAACTACAAAGCCCAGAATTCCAGAGGATGTTGAAAGTGAAATAAGAGCACTATAACAGTGTAGTGCGGAAAGTCCCTTAGTTACCTTAGTGAGAAGTGATTTTAGCTAAATTAGGTGAGTATTCTTGATCCCAGTGCCAGCATGGTGTGGTGGTTTGAGCATTGGACTATGATTCTGAAGATGAGTGTTCAAATCTCTGCTCAGCCATGGAACTCCACTGGCTGACCTTGGGCAAGTCGCACTCTCTCAGCCTCAGAAGAAGACAAAGACAAACCCCTTTCAGAATAAATCTGACCAAGAAGATCCTGTGATGGGTAATCCTTAGGGTTGTTGTAAATTGGAAATGACTTGAAGGTGCACAACAATAACAACAACATTTTTGTCTTTGGCCTCTGTCCACCGCTGGAAGGCAGTCCCCAAGAAATTTTCTGAGACAAAATACAGCCGTCAGACTCAAAGAGATTCTCCAACTATGCTGTAGATATACCAGTGTGTCTGAATTGTGTCACAGAAGATCTGTAGAACCTCTAACCTGTAACCCAGTGTGATGGAACTCTTGTAATCTAGGCAGGCTCATATGGGAGAAGACAGTTTTTCAGGTGATCTGATCCTAAATCATTGAGAATTTTATAGGTCATAAGCATCATTTGGAATACAATCTTATCACACACAGATTGAACATGTGGTCTATCTAAACTTTGATGGACTGATTTTCAGTTTGTGATAGGCCAGTGTATGAATTTTGATGAGATAGACCATGGAAAAATTGGTATCTTTTTGACTACAGTTCTCAGAATCTTCCATCCAAAAGGCAAGTTCCTCTAAGCAATCACAACGTTTTGGATTCACAGCTTGCCTTTCTTTCCTAGAACTCAACATGGAACACAGATGTTCCAGGGTGTTTTACCATTCAGACACTGACCAGACTGAGTTGATGTTACTTTGTTTCAGCATAATTATTGCATCATGTACCCCAGTGTTCTCAGCCCATGCCATGAGTCTGCCACATCTGTCAGTTTTCATCAGATTCATCTTTCAGGCCACAATCAACAAATCCTCAGAAGTCACATTTGCAGAGGTGGACAAAATGGGGCAACATGCACAGGGTAGCAGATGCACACAATCAGCTAACAATAGATTGGGGCACACAATTTCACATGGCTGTCATGCAGCCACCCTGAAGCTGTGTGAACTGCCCAGTTGCTTTCTAATAAAGGCAGCTTGCAAAAGTCCATGTTATCTAGTTTGGATCTATCCTGTATGATTCCATGATTGTGTCTAGCCTTGACTATTGTTTCTTCATTTACTTTTAACTTGCAGTGATGCTGCAAACAATCTCATTCTCTTCCCCCTCCTGCTATTGACTGCCTCATCCATCATCGTTACACACACAATAGCCTGCATAACCCAGATTCAACAGATAAGAAACTGTATGCTCTGCAAATGTGGCTGTTATTCTGCTGTAAATTAATCTATTATTTTCCTTTAGCACACACAGCTGAAGAAATAAAATAAAGGAAAGCAAAAGGGATCCCCCAAACAAAAAAAGAGATCTTAATACTGAGTATGAAAATGTAACTCTAATTAAATGACCCATTCCCACTGAGGGTAACGAAGCACAGCATTTAAAGCCTTATTTGTGTGTGTGTACAGGCTATGTTATCATGTGCTGCAAAAGGAAAGAGCCTTTGGATTGATTTGGTTTCATGCTGTAAACAAGTAAATTGACTAATCCATCAGCAGAGTAAATGTTATTAAAAAACAAAGCTAGACCCCCTGAATAGACCTCAGCGGAGTTTATTTTCTATATTGCTGTTCAAGGTAACCGCCTATTTCTATTGATCCTTATCATCTTTCTGCAAAAGGTCATCAAAGGTCCACCATAAGAAGCTTTTTTTCCCCCTCTTCTTTTTCTTCCTATAAATATTTACTGTTTCTGTTATCTAGAATAGAGCTCTATGCCTGTGCCAAGCAGTAGATGATTTCCTCCACATACATTCCCTTTGCATTCATTTTTTTTCCCTGAGAGAAGATAAAAATCACCTCTAGTCAAATTAAACTTTCCATTTTCTTGTGTGGATTTTTGAAAGCCCTTTTTGAAACTCACAAATTAGCATGCTCTAAAGCAGGACTCGGAAGCACACAACTCTTCATTTTTTTTTCATGTATCAGTTCAGGAGTTTCTGAGAATTGCTGCCCACAAAGAACTTTTCCAAACTCTGCCCATTAATCACATGAGTGGGAATGGGTGGGTGAGGCTAAGACCATTTCCACACTAGACTGTTATAGGCCCTTTTCGCATGGCTTTTTTTTGCACGAGAGCCCCTTGAGCCTTGCGTGAGTGGGAGCGTCGCTCCATATGGTGCACTCCCACTTGCGCGGCACTCATGAGGCTCAAGCGGGGCGGCTACGCATTTTTTTATTTTCGGCTTTAAGCCGAAAATAATGCGCACTCACGCAATGCTCGCAGCGGCCTTGTGCACTTACCTCTGTGCGGTGCGTCGTCCCAGGCGAGCGGGTCACGCTTCCTCCCCCAGCGCAACCTACAGCTCCCAGACTGTGCTGCGGAAGGAAGGGGAGGGGCTCAAGAGCGATGGACGCGGCACCAGGAAGCCAGCTGTTGTACGAAGGAGCGGGGAAGTTGCAGCATTTCAGCTGAGGCTTCTCATGCGAGCTGCCCTCCCCGGTCGTGCAAACAGCTGAGATGCGAAAAGGGCCATACTGTTGTTATTCCACTTTCAACATCCTATGGAATCACAGGGTTTACTGTTTAGGGAGGGACCTTTGAGGTGGTGGTGTTAAATGTGGGGTAAAATCAGACATTAAGGAAAATTCCATGGGATTATCACATTTTTTCTCCTGCAGAAATGATTTCCTCAAAGATATATACCTCGATAACCAAACTTGAACATTAAGCCTATTTGTATCTTTTAGTGACCAAGCACAGAACAGTGTGTGCTAAATCTAAGTTGAGAAAATCACATGCTATGACAAACAAACATCTCCCACTCTTTGAAGGAGCATGTCTTCTACATACATTCTAAATATATAATCTAGTTAAACCCTAAGCTATATGGAAGTCCAGAGATTCACTATGGTTTCTGCAAGCTAAGGTAATCTCTACATCAGATGTGAGGAACTTGTAGCTTGTGTCCAGATGTTGCTAGACTACAACTTCCATGGCTGTGTGTATCCTTCCTAGGGCTGATGGAGAATTGTAGTTTAACAAGCTCTGAGAGGCTACAAGTCATCCACATCATGAAGGACAGAAGTGGGAATAACAGAGTTGAATCATAATTCCCGTTTGTGAAGCCACAGGTACAGACAGGTTTAAGTGTGGCTGCCACCTTCCTCTTCATGGCTTAGGGACCTCCAGTTTAGTGCAAGCTGCTGAATGATCTTCCCAGGTCTAGAACTGGGAGATGGGACCAGACTTCTCCCTAGGGGTTGGTACTGACACAGCTCTGCTTTCCCCAGATTCCCTTTCTTGCTTTATGTGTAGCGTGTAAGGTTTTTTTGTTTATTGGATATTCTGGATAGTACTTGCTGAATTTCATTTTCTGTTTTATTTCTGATTTCTCCTGGTCACAAATGTGTGGAAGGTCTTTGGGCTGGATCTGTTGGATGGGGCTTAAGTATCCTTGTCCTCCTCCTTGAGATCCACTTAAGGGATCTTGGGTTGAGGAAACAAACCTGCCTCGCAAGCTGTCGGCTTTACTTTACTCCCAGGTGGTAGGAGAATAACACAATGGCTTATATGCATGTGAAATCCTGTATCTTTCCAGCCCATGGTTCCCCTTAACAGGTGGGCTGTTAAGAAGTGTCGTCAGTCAGCAGGCAGGTTGTCTTGACACCTGGATCAGTGCCTTATGATTTGCCAAGGCTCTAACAGCTGTTAACAATAAATGCATGGTTGTGTTTCACTCCAGTGATGTATTTGCATGTGGTTTCTTTTTCCTTCTTCCTCTGCTCCCCTCTTGACCAGCAAAGACTTTGCCTAAAACATATGTCCCCATTCCATTTGTCATCACCATCCAACACATCATTTTTCCTTTCTCTCTTTCTTGTCTGCCCCTACCCCGCCCAAAGAAGCCGGGACATCTTGCAGAATCTAGAGATAGAAAGAAGGAACTTTGCTGGAAGAAGAAGCTTTTCCTATAGCTTGTGATATTTTAAACAGATATTTTCTACAAAATAGCATTCTTGGTCCTCAAAACAAGAGTGACCTAAAAATAGCAAAATAGTGCCATAAATATAGTGTCTGTTTCTTGGGGCTTAAATTAAAGCACTATGAGATGTGATGCATTTTGATTGCTGGTTGTTGTTTTTTTTTAAAAAAAAGCTAAATGTAGGTGTCTTTCGTTCTTGACTAAATAATTCTAAAAATAGAGAGTATCCATCATTTAACACTATACAGGTTTCGTCTGAGTTGTTAATGTGTTTGTTAAGAAATAAGTGTTTATGCACATAATAGATCTGGTTTTAGAGAAAGTATATTTAGCCAAGGTTGTCTTACTTTTATCACACACACAAAAAAGTTGTGAATCATCTCAGCTTGCATGTTTTCTATCTTGTTATATAAAATGTATCCCTAGCCTTGTGAATATGTGCAGGGAGCATATGGAAGAGGGCAGAGATTTTATTCAGAGCCAGTATGCTGTAGTTGGAGCTTTGGACTATGACTAGAGACCAGGGTTTGATTCCTTGCTTGGCCATGGAAACCCCCTGGCTGACCTAGGTTGTATCACACAATCTCAGCTGCAGAAAAAACACTTGATAGGTTCACCTTAAGGTCAGCAGAAGGAGGAAATGACTTGAAGGCACACAATAACATTAAGTGCATTTATAGCTTCCCTTTCCTCCAGTGATACAAAGGTAATGTACATGACTCCTTTCTCCTCCACTTTATTCTTACAACTACAATCCTGTGAGGTAGGTCAGAATCAGAGAGACAGACTAACCCAATGTCAAGCAGTGACTTTCATAGAATCATAGAATCATAGAAATGTAGAGTTGGAAGAGACCACAAAGGCCATCCAGGCCAACCCCCTGCCATGCAGGAAAACCCTCAAAGCACTCCCAACAAGTGGCCATCCAGCCTCCGCTTAAAAACCTCCAAAGAAGGAGACTCCACCACACTCCGTGGCAGCACATTCCACTGCCGGACAGCCCTGACCGTCAGGAAATTCTTCCTGAGGTTCAGGTGGAATCTCCCCTCCTGCAGCTTGTATCCATTGCTCCTTGTCCTGGTCTCAAGAGCAGGAGAAAACAAGCCCACTCCCCCTCGACATGACATCCCTTCAAATATTTAAACATGGCTATCATGTCCCCTCTCAACCTTCTCTTCTGCAGACTAAACATACCCAGCTCTCTAAGTCTGTCCTCATAGGGCATGGCTTCCAGGCCATGGCTTGGTGGAGGTTAGAATCTAGATTTCCCAAATCCAGCACATTAAACATCACAACACTAACTCACCAGCTTGGACTGGAATTTTTGTGTCTGTTCTCAAACTGAAGGGGGTGAGTTAAAGGTGTGAAGGAGACTTCATGGCTATAACAAACCATCTTGGCTGGAGCCAGAAAAGGAGGGTTATTTTTTTAAAAAAAGTAAAAAAGGCTGCAGACAAAGCAGTAGCAGGAAGAAAGCAGAGAAAGCCATCTCTGTCTAGAGAGAAAACTGACTATCCCAAAAAGTCTACATCTGAAATTTCTGGCTTCTGGCTGGGTCCTTGAAGTTAAAGATACTCTGGAAAATCTGTCCTGGAAAACTGCCTGGGTGGGTCAGATCAGATAGATAGATGATAAAAAGATGCTGGCAGCTGTATCAGAAGAATATTCATATCCCAGTTCTTGTAATAATTTTATGCCAGAATTTAGGAGGAGGAATGGAATTCAAAGCTGATGAGGATGGAAAGAACTTTCAATAAGATTTTTCCAAAATGGTTGAAAAATGTGTTTCTTGAATGCTAGAAAACCCTGACGGGGACAATGATGGACTGATGAGAATCTTTGCACAAAACTGACACATTTGTATGTAAGGGTACAGAAAATAGCATTTTCTATGCAGGTAACAGTTAGTTATGCATGAAAGCATTATTTTCCATGCAGAAAATGTTTTTTTTTCATGTGCAGAAAAGGCCACTTTTTAATGCAAAAAAAATTGTGAATTTTGCATCATATAAGTCTTGAACTGTGAATAGTCTTCAAAAATTGTGCAATTTTCAAAGTTTCTCTTGTCAAGGAAAGAAAATTGCTAAAATTAGTTGTTGCCTCTTTTGAAATTAAGATTAATGAAGAATTGGATCCCTAAAAGAAAATCAAACCCATAGAACTAAAACGATGGAGAGAGAGAGGGAGAGAGAGAAACCTGCTCAACCATATGAAACTGTATTGCTGTCTCCTTAGCCCTCTCTTACAGGGTCTTTCTGCATTACACTGTTATAGTGCTATTATTCCACTTTCAACTTCCTATGGAATGTCAGGGTTTGCAATTTAGGGAGGGGCATTTAGAATTCTTAGCCAGAGAACTCCTTGACCTCAGTAAACTACAAACCCCAGAATTCCACAGGATGTTGGAAGTGGAATAATAGCACTATAACAGTGTAGTGTGGAAAGGCCCTCCCAAAGGCATGATACTTCCTCTTGAATTCAGAAAGGGTTCATCAAGTAGCATTTGTATCTGTTTTCATGGTCCCACAATCTTAACCGCTGAAGAAGTGGCAGCAGCTCAGACAACAATTTCCTGTTTCAATCTGTCCTCAACCCTCTTTCACTCTGACTACAATGTCCAGAATGCCCCAGCCATAACATCCACACATCATAGCTCTCTTCTTTTTCCACTGTTATTGTTTTATATCCTATTTAGTATAACCAAGGTGCCTCAGACTGGCCCTGGTGCTAGGGGTTCTGGCAATTGCAGTCTGAGAAAGGAATTTCTTCATGCTCAGGCTAGGGCCTCGTATATTTGCAAGGAGGACACTTACAGCTCTCTTCCCTTTCCATTTGCACTTTTATTGTTTTGTCTATAAGGCCTATAAGGGCTTCACCAGTGAGATTTCATTTAGAATAACCAAGGTGCCTCACGCTGGCACTACTGCTGGATGAACAACAGGGGAGATAAAGAATGGAGGCTTGATATAGCAGAAAATGGGGCAGAGAAAGGTTCCATAAGTCAGATAAAAAGAAGGAAAAGTGGAAGATATTTTGACTTTATTAGCTATAAACCCCAGTTTAGCTAGGGATCAAAGCATGGAGCAGGCACTGAGAAAGTAAATAAAGTTGCTGACTTCCTCTTTCCCCATTTCTCTTGGATGGAAAGAGAGAGACACCTAGAGGTTAAAGAAACAAACAAAATCAAGTAGAAAATGTAAAACGTTAAGATAGAAGCCCCCTTCTTTTAAAAACATTGTCCATGTTTTCCAAAATTCTTGTACCATTCAGGGTGGGCTTATATTGATCAGTGCCCTAGGAAGACTTGTTTGTTTTTCTCCAGTTGATCTCAGCATGCAAACAACGCCTGTGTCTGTGATGACATCACATCCTCTCTGTTTGCTGCAGTGCATACTCCTAACTAGTCAATATGTAAAATCAGACTAATTACATCATTGTATTTGCCTCCCCCCCCCCCGACAAAGAGTAGCAGCTGGGGAAAATGTTGGATTGGGATCCTCCCATTTGGGTGGCTATTTAGTGCTTGTATTCTACCATAAGCTGCTATATGTTCAGGAAAAGAAGTTGTTAATAGGCACAAACAGAAAAAAAGAAAATCATTGCTGAAAACTGAGACAGAAGGAAGAGAAAGAAAATTTGGTGGTTTCAGTAATAAGTGGAAACCATAATTCTTGCAACTCATCTGCCTTCTATTTTTGCCCTTTCATGAGAACCTCAGTCTTCTATATTGTATGTGCTTTTTGACATGACTTTTAAAGCAGGTATGTGCATTATCATTTTTAAAATTATTTGTGTTTATATTTAGAACATTTCTGAACCAAAAGCAGTATAGAAAACTAACATTAATGTAAATTGTATTTATTCAATAGATCTACTCTATTGGAGACTAACAACAAGAATCAAGTTCCAGTCTGCTGCCTGGGTCAGCTTCAGTCAGCCTAATGTAAGGATTGCCAAATCTAAATTTGTTTTCAACTCTTTGCTAGTTTTCTAGCTGAATAATAGGTGCATATCTTATCGCCTCTGTGGCCTAGCCCCTGTCTTGTAATCATTCCAAAACACTTTATGTAATGGGATTTTGGCTATTTTTCTTTTAAGTCAAGCACTCTTGGTACTAAACAACGAAAAACAAAAACAGCTAGGTCATCTTTGCTAGGGATGGCTATAGAAAAAAAAAACGCATTGATAAAATGAGATACCCTTGCATTAGAATCCAAAATAAAGGAACACAAAGAATAATGCATAGTGCATTTACTAGAACATAGTGGCAGATTGTGGTCCAAATGCAAGTGGTCAGAGTCACCTGGAAATGGTGGGATGAGCACCATCCCTGGCAAACCTTGAGTTTCCAGTCTTTGCACGTTTCTTGACTAAGAGAAAACACAGTGACTGAAATCCTGCATGATCTGATTTAGGTTAAATACTTCTTTTGTGTGTGTGAATTTAGTTTTTCATAGAAAAGAAAACAATCTTTGTCACCAATTCACCTTCAGTTAGTTTGTCACCCTCAGGGTCCTGCTGCAGTCCCTTATCACCATACAAGCCATGACTAGAAGAGTGCTGCAGTCATCATTTCCCAGCAACCCAATTTCTTGCATCTCAGAGACTGACTGAGGCAGTATCTGGCTTAAGAGACAGAGTTTTGAAGTTACTTCTGCTCATTAATGATGATATACATGAATGAAAAAGTTACAGGATTGTAACTTTGATTTATCATTGTGTGCCTTCAAGTCATTTCTGACTCATAGCAACCCTAAAGTGAACCTATCACAGGGTTTTCTGGGGCTGAGAGTGTGTGATGTACCCAAGGTCACCCAGTGAGTTTCCACAGTAGAGCAGGGTATTGAACTCTGGTCTCCAGAGTCGTAGTCCAGTGCATTGTCAGATCACTACACCACGCTTGATCTCAACTTTGGCTTACAACTTCATAGATATTAGCAAGATGCCAGTCATTTTTATTCCCCATTTTATATTCCTCATTGGAGCAGATGGAGGCTGTCATTTTGTCAGTGAATTACAGTGGTGTAAATGCCCTAAAGGAAAGCCTAAATACCCTAAAGGCACCAGATCCTATCTGATATTGGAAGCTAAGCAAGGTCAGCCCTGGTTAGTATTTAGATGGGACACTGCCAATGAATATCAGGTGCTGAAGGCTATATTTCAGAAGAAGGGACTGACAAAAACATGGAGTATTACTTGTTGACAAAAACCCTATGAAATCCATGGAGTCACCATAAGTCAACAGACAACTTGAAGGCACATACACACATGAGTCAGACTTACACCATCGCAACTCACTTTTATGACTGTTT
>CAOKZL010003399.1:0-100362 GCA_948472985.1 Iguana delicatissima | reverse complement strand
CCATTCCATCCCTACTAAGGACTCACCATGGACGTATTACCAGGTACACACCATCAGATTTTAGAGACTGCTGCAGAGGGTAACTGAGTAGAGGGGTTGAATAAAACTATGCTATTTCAGATCTCATTTGCTTTTGTACTTAAAATTATTAGCATCTTTTCTTAGAACAGATTAAATTAACATGTATTGTTAGGTCAAAGTGAGACCTCCACGTTCAATCAACCAGCTTTCATTCACACACTCCAGGTCAGCTTTGTTCTTCCAGGACACATTACATGAACTACAGCTTTGCACAAACTAACATTATTTCTAGATCAGTCAAGAATTTCTTGGTTGTGAAGCATGAACCTGAAGAAGGAAACTCAGAAGGAAAGGATATCTTTCATTGGGCTCCCCCTTTAGCTACCATAATTTAGCTCCACCCATTGGAACTAAAAGAGCACCTCTTCTTGCTTGCTCCCTTCAGGTACTTACTTTGTCTAAAAGAAGGAACCTATGGAGTGTTTACAAGTGTGACTCTGTTCAGATTCTCATTTTTCTAATGTTAGCTTGCTTCCATCACATTTATGCATCATTTTATATACATTTCACCTAATATGCACATTTTTGCACACACTTTTCCCAGTATTCACATTTTATAAAATTGCCTCATTATAATAGGCTATTCTAATATAGTAATTTTTTATCCATAGTTTCACATTTCATGCATTAATTACAAACGAAAATATTGACAATGCAGCACATCACCGAGAAAAGTTCCCAGTTTATGTGTAGGTTTGGAAAATACAGATTTATTGAGTTTACACTAAAATGGGGACTAAATAAATGGGAGGGGAAGTTATTGTTCACTAGTCAGTGACAATCTACTACTCAAAGCAAGCCTTCTAATAAAGCCTCAGAGCACAGAAGAACGGATAAAACCACTAGCTTCCTTTAAAGGCTTGGCAAAATAACTAAGTTTGACAAGGTGTCAAAACTAATTTTCATAGGTGGAGGCAGAAAGTTCTTGCATCAGAACTGAGAAGGCCCTTTTTGTTGTATGTACCCAACAATCTTTCAACATTAGAGGAATTTAGAACAGGTCCTTTGATGTACATTGGGAAAGGTATTGTGCTGTGCAGTAATGTTACCCCAAAACATGGGTGACTCAGGAGTCCACCCATGATTCCAGTTCATCTGTGAAAAGCTGGGGATTATTAGCTCAAAGAGGCCTTTGGCAGAGGTTAAGCTTATGAGATCTTCTAGATCTACGTCGACTGGTTCTAGTGTAGGGAAGAACTAGCTGGAGGTCCAAAAGTAAACTTAATTGTTTTATTGGGGGAATTGCAATCACACACACAAGATCCAAGCAGTCACACAAGGCTAAATGAAGGAAAAGGGAGGAAAGTTTTGGATAGCAAGATTTTAGGACAAAGTGGATAATAATCTCTAAAATAAATGCTATATTTACCAATCCAGTAGAGCAGCGAAGAAACGATGTGGCTTGGACACAAATCTAAGGAGAGTACACAAGCAGGAATCAGAGCTGCAGTGTGACCATCAGCAAGCAATGTACTTTGAGCTGGCTGGCAAAAAACTGGGGTTTAAATACTCTTTTTCTGCCTGGAGGGCAAGGGTGTTAATGGCTCTCTGGCAGAGTAAACAATGGAGTCCAGAGAGTGGACAGTGGAGTCCAGAATGAGCTAATGGCCATAGCATTAGGTGACAAAGGTCTAATGGTAGCCTTGATAGCTCTGTAATTGTCAGACAAATGTGGGAACAAAAGGGAAGCTTGCTTAGTCAGAGGGAGAGGAGTGGGCCATCCTGTGGGAACATTTCAGATGCTATTGTCTCTTAAAGCATGAGTCATTAGAAGCTAACTGTAAGTCCATTATTGCTGGAGTTTCCTGGTGATTTCCTGACTATGACCTGATTATGCCTTAAGGTCGCTTCTGACCTTCTTTTGCAATCCATCTGTGCAGCCAGCTTTTTCCTCTTAGCCAGTATGACCATGCAGCCATAGCAGGGTATCATTTATATTTATACCAATTAATAGTTGCCAATTAAACCATATCAAAGTATGGGGTGTGTGACCTACTAATAGTGAGATATTTACTGTAAAAGGAAACACTTGGGACAAAAAAGACTGCAGCTTTCAAGCATATTCTGCTAATCATAGACCTAATATTTATTTGGAGAGCAGGATGGTGATTTGGCATGGAGAGGGCAAAGCAGGTTTTCAGTTCTTGCTGAAAAATTTATAGAATCAATCACATTGTACATATGTAAAGAAAACATTCCACAGGATAAGTCAGACAGAAAGACGAAATGATATTGAAGTATCTGGAATCCTCATCCACTGCAAAAATTCTATTCTCTTATTTCCACTGTGCAATATCCCATTAACTTGCAAACTTGCTAGAACAACTATAAAAACATTTCTCTGTCTTTTTTCCTCCTTTTAGGAGAACATATTAATAAACCAACCTCAACCTGGGCAAGTTTCATTTAAGGTTATTGACTTCGGATCAAGCTGCCATGAACATCAGAAAGGTTTGCAGAAAAGTCAAGTAGCTTAATTTCCTTATTAGATTTAACATTGTTTTTTTATTTTTTGTTGTTATTGTCTTCTCCACACACTACTCCACACTGGCTGTTTTTCTTATTCACGCATACTTATTTCTTCGCATATGTAATATATAGCAATGATGTATTTACCAGCAAGTCTTTTACTCCACATCTCAAGTCAAGTCTCAAGTTCTTGAAGATACTTTCAAGTCAAATCTTAAATCAAGTCTCAAATCTGGGAATGAACTTTATACCCCAACTTATATTTTAGAATTTCTGGACAAAGTCGAATAAAGTCAGTTTCAACAATTTAAGCAGAGTTGGCCCTCCACATTTGTGATTTTGCCATCTCTAGCTTTAGAAGTGGGGAATGGGATCCTTCTTTCTCCCACTTCGGGAATCTGAAGGCTTTTGCGCCAATGGGCATAAAAGAGTCTGCAGCTTTGGAAGTGGGAAATAGGTTCTTTCTTACTTCCCATTTCCAAAGCTGGAGGATGTTTCATTACTGAAGTTTCAAAAGCTTTAGAAGGAAAGATCTTTCCTCTTCAAACCCATTGTCTGACACATTTGTTGTTTCCCTCTGAGAAACAAATCCCGCACTCTGGGGGACTGATTGTTGCCTTCTGCTCTTAGGAAAAGTTTTAGAAGGCTCTTCCAATGTGCAGTGGGGACAGGCTGCTGAGCAGACCTCAACCCCGCCTCAAGCTCATTGCTTAACCCATTTGCTTTTCCCCTCTGAGAAATGTCCACACACTTTGGGCTTGAGACAGATTGCCACATGACCAGTAGTCAAAAAGAGATAGAAGTGTTGTTCAAAGTTGTAAGGTTTCTGGATGTTATGTTACTGAACCTATGGCAGCAAGTCAGTCACTCAAATTATCCAAGTCTTGAGTCAATTCAAGTCAGTGCATTATTTATTGCTGAGTTGCGTCTGAGTCAAATCGCTGAAGTGACTTAAGTCCAACTTGAGTCCAAGTCAATCAACTTGAGTCTACATCACTGATATATAGCATACCATATGGAGCGCAAGATGATGTTAAATCACTCTGTTTACAAATAGGACGTTCTTCCCCTACTGACATCCTACTGTTATTATGACAATATTGCAGTGGACATGACATGCTGTTGAGGTCAGGTGTCACCAGTATGCTGGTGGTACTCAACTCTATTACTCCTGTCACACCTAAATAGGCAAAAGCTCTTTCAGGTTCATGCCTGGTGTGCCAAAAAGACTGAACACTAGTTGAGTGTGTTCCAACAGAACACTCTGTTTCTGGGCACAATTCAAATTGCTAAACAGTTTGGGCCCAGGCTATAGGAAGGACCACATCTCCCTTTATGAGCCCAATACAGCTCTAACGTCATTTGTAGAGGCCCTTCTTTCTGTCCCACCACTCTCTCAGGCTTTTTAGGAGGCAATAAGGGAGAGGGCCTTCTTGTTGGCTGTTCACAGACTTTGGAATTCTCTTCATACACAGGCCAGGATGGCTCTATCCTTGCTTTTTTTCTGTCAACAGGTAAAAGACACTTTTTTGCCAGGAGGCTTTCACAAACTAAGGTTAGGCTTTTAATGCTGGACAGTTCTGTTTTTAATGTTTGTATTGTCGTTTAATGCATTTTAATATTTTAATGTGTAATGCTTTTAAAGAGCCAGCATGGTGTACTGGTTTGAACATTGGACTACAATGCTGGAGAGCAGAGTTTGATTCCCTGCTTGGTCATAGAAACCCACTGGGTGAAGTTGACTGCATCACACACTCTCAGCCCCAGAAAACCCTGTTGTAGGTTCACCTTACAGCCTCTATAAGTCAGAAATGAATTGAAGGCACACAGCAACAACAATGCTTTTAACTTCATAAATTCTTTAATTGCTTCTTAAATCTTACATTTATATTTTTATGAATGTTTGGTGTTGTTTTTAATTTATAATGTTTTAAATGTCTTGTTAGCCACCATGAGTCCCACTATTGAGAGAAAGGTGGGATATAAATGAAAAGAAGAAGAAAGGGAGGGGAGAGGAAGAAGAGACAGGCGGTTGTTTTGTTTGTTCATATGCCCCAAATAATCTCCCTCCAGTGCTGGTAAATGGCACTATAGAAGTCCTGTCTACACTATATGATAAGGATCAAATGCCATTATTTGCAAATTGATAGAAGATAGGATAGTACAAAATGTCTGTGGTTGTTTGGAAGTGTATTGAAGCAAAGAAGCAATGGCTCATTAACCTCTAAAATACAGAGTTCCAAGATAGGGTAGATTCTCTTTCTAGCAGTGTTTACATCAACTGATATTAGAACTGGTATTAGAAAAGCTGAAGATTAATATTAGAAGATAAAATTGAACAAAGCAGAGTTATTGCATTATTGGATCTCTGTATTATGAGATTGTAGGTATACCTCAGAATAACAAAGTATATGTGTTCTTGAACATGACTTATTTAACAGAAAATTTGGTCCCAAAGGTAGAAACAAGGAAAGAATAGGGATCAGCTCCTGTACCACAAAACGGAAGCAATTTGACATGTTTCAGCAATGTTTTTAATCCAAAACTGACAATAAAAAAAAATCAGGTCAGGCCAGCTTTGCATAAATAAATAAAACCTTTTTTTACTATTTTTATTGAATTATAATTGAAAGAATCTAAAAACATACTTACAATGACTGACTGACTGACTGAATGAATGAATGAATATAAAAACATGAAACATGAAAAATAACACAAACTATACATACATATGTGACAAAGATCTAATATTCCATACAGAAAATAAAACATAACAAGACAATACAAAAAAGAAAAGAAAAACCCAAAAGAAATACAATGAAGCATCAGAAAAGAAAAGGGGTTCCTTACCATACTTCCCTTTCCCTTTCTGTATCTAACTTAGAACCTTTGACATTACAACATCATAATTACATATTACTGTAACAAATACAAAATGCCTTCCTATCTCTTCTTGGTTAGGTGATTTAATCATATGTATTTTAATCCTGAGTTATGAATGTAAATGTTCCCATTCTTTACTGTACTTCATGAATTCAAGTCCAAACAACATCTCATTAAAGATATAATTTCCGTAAATTTATTGCTAATTTATTAACCAGTTTATAAACGTGGGTTATCATTCTTAACATTACTAAATTTCAGGTGATGGATCATATGAGGTTTATTCGTAAAATCCTACTACGGCATAGTCTCCCCACTTTTCCTTCCATGGCTGGGGGGGGGCTTAGAATTTCCTATTCTTGTTTAAAAGTACTCTTTGGTTTGTTTTCAAGCATTAATGTCAATTTATCCATTTCAGCCAAGTCATATAATTTAAACATCCAATCTTCAACTAGTGAAATATTTGTCTCTTTCCGGTTCTTAGCAAATATGATTCTGGCTGTGTATATCATATAACACAATATTCTTGAATGTTTTTTTTCGTAATGTCACATCTAAGGCCTTTTCCGCACGTTACCTTATCGCGGAGGTGGGGGGTGCCGTTCGCACAAGCAGGTTCTTGCGCGAGGCGCTCTCTTTGCTGCTCCTTCGTCCTGCAGCTGGCTTCCTGGTCGCGCGACCACCCCACCACTTCCTTCCACAGTGCAGCCTGGGACCTGTAGGCTACGCTGGGGCAGGAAGCGCAAGCGGCGTGCCTGGGGCGACGTACTGCAGCATAGGTAAGTGCGCGCAGGCCCCAGGAGCCTTGTGCGACCACGCACCATTTTCGGCTTGAAGCCGAAAATGAAAAGATGCGTGCGAGGTTCACGTTAGGCTCGTGAGCATCGTGTAAATGGGAGTGCGTCATACAGACTGCCGCTCCCATTTACACGACGCTCAAAGGGCCCTCTCACAAAAGAAACTGCATGCGAAAAGGTCATAAGTTATCAAAAATGTTTAGTAAGTAAACCTCAGGTAACATTGGAAACTTAATAAATAAAAACATTTTGAGCCTTCTAGAAACTACTTACAAATCAGAATATTGAAGGAACTTGCAGATGAACTTGCCATCATTTCTGAGAAATCTTGGAGAATGGGTCAAGTGTCAAAGAACTAGAGACAAGGAAACATTGTTCCTATCCTCGAAACAGGCAAAAAAGAAGATCCAGAAAACCACAGGGCAGTCAGCCTGATCTCAATGTCAAGAAAAATATTAGAATGGGTTATACAAGAGTTTGTTTGCTAGTATCTGGAAAACAATACAGTGACTGTGTTACCCTGACTTCGAGGGGTCCCCTGGGGGACACCTTGGTTTGCTCCAAAAATGCAAAGATTGGGGAAATTAGCAGAGCACTAGCTTGGCAGAACGAGGGGCAGGGTAACCCAGTGAGACCTTTAACCCAATTTTTATGGGGTCAGACCAAGCAAAAAGCCAGACAATCATACTAATGAATGATTTTTTTTAAGAAATATGTTCTCATGCACAAACATAGTCACTCACTCATGCACACAAGGCCTAATGAGAAGGGAAAGAGGTGAAAAATTACAGAGGGTAAAGTGGAGAGGGTAGAAAGGCGGTGATACTGCACCTGTCCAGAAGTCTTCAGTCCAGGAAGTGGCAAGATAGAAGGAGCTCAGCAAAGAGAGGCAGCTGAGAAGCGCACTCGACTAACACAGCGCCAGTCTGCTAGCATGGCAGGGAGTTCTCCGAAGAGAGTCTCGAAAATGGGGACTACTTATAGGGCAGAACATATCTTGGGGGCAAGCCCTTTCCCAGGAAGAACAAAGGCCAAAATAGAAGGAAAAATACCATACAATAGCAACCTAATGGCTTGCATGATTGGTTCATGTAAATGGACCTCACCCTTGTAGGATTCGTCAAAGTAAGCCTTGCTCAATCGGGGGAAACCTGGTAATCCCTTCAAGTTGGCTTTGTGGCTGAGGACCCTTTTGTTGGTGTGGACATGCTTTGCCTGAGGTCTCTTTGGTAAACGTGATTGGGGATTTTCCTGGCCTTGACCTAGTTCCAGTCGCTTGACCTATTTGTCTATGCACCCACCTGGGCAACCTCTCTGACATAGCTGATTTATTTTTAATATTAATTTTATATCCCCCAGGACAGGGTCTGCCAAGGGGGTAACAATTAGGGCAGTGGTTCTCAACCTGTGGGTCCCCAGATGTTTGTGGACTTCAGCTCCCAGAAGCCCTGAGCATTGACCATAGTGGCTGGGGCTTCTGGGAGCTGAAGTCCACGAACATCTGGGGACCCACAGGTTGAGAACCACTGAATTAGGAGAAGCCAACAAGGGTTTTCAAGAACAAATGCTGCCAAGCTAACTTTATATCTTGTTTAATCATGTCACTAGTTTAATAGATGGTGGGAATTCTATGAATATCATTTAGCTGGATTTCAGCAAAACATTTGATAAGGTCCCCCATGACATTTTAAATAGCAAATTCACTAAATATGGAATAGATGGAAAGACCATCAGGTGGATCCATATTTGGAAAACCATGCTCAAAGAGTTGTCATCAGTGGCTGTGTTTCAAACTGGAAGGAGCTCTCAAGTGGAGTGCTGCAGGGTTCTGTCCTGGAGCCAGTGCTGGATGATACAAGCTGGGAGGAATAGCTAACACATTGAAAGACAAAAAAATAGGAACAGAATCCAAAAGGACCTCAATGAACTAGAAAACTGGGCAGAAATTAATAAAATGAGAGTTAACAGAGACAAATGCAAAATTCTACATTTAGGCCACAAAAACCAAATGCACAGGTGGATCATCAGTGCTACATGTCAAAAGGATCTTTGGGTTATTGTTGATCATAAGTTGAACATGAGCCAGAAGTGTGATTTTGCAGCAAAGACAGCAAATGTAATCTTAGTCTGCATAACAGAACCATAGTTTCCAAGTCAAGGGAAGTAGTAGTCCCACTATATTCTGTGCTGGTCAGGCCTCGTGTGGAGTGCTGTGCTCAATTCTGGATGCCTCATTTTAAAATGGATATAGGAAAATTGGCGTATGTTCAGCAAAGGGCAATGAGCAGATAAAAGATATGGAGAACATAACATACAAGGAGAGCTTGAAGGAGTTGGGCATGTTTAGCTTTGTGAAGAGAAGGTTGGGGGGTGGTGACATGGTTGCACTCTTTAAATACCTTGAGAGCTGCCACAAAGAGAAGGGTACAAGCTTATTCTCTGCTGCCTCAGAGGGTAGGACCGGGTCCAATGGTTCTAAATTACAGATGGATACCTTTTGACTGAACATTAAAAGGAACTTGACAGAGTTTTAAATGTATTGTGGAACCAACTGCCTGGAGAGGTCATGAGGTCTCGGTCTCTGGATACCTTCAAAAGAGGTTGGAAAGCTACCTGCTGGGAATACTTTAGCTAGAGATCCTGCACTGAGCAGGGAGTTCGACCCAATGGTCAGTGGGGTCCGTTTCATCTCTATGACTCTGTGATCTTCCAAAATGCATCTGGGGTGACTATTTCTTTTAACAGTTTCCATATTTCTTGTGATTCCCATTTTTGGGCCCAAATTTATAGATCTTTGTTTCCTTAACATGCTGGGGCGCATGGTTTAATATACCCTCTAGCATTTTTTTTACAAAACTTTTAGCTGGACAAAAGCTGAGGAGTAAAAAAGTGGGGTTCAGAAGTGTCAAAATATTTTATTAAAGGAGCTTCTTTATCAGAGGTTTGTTAACTGAGATGTGCCTACACCATCTTAATTTCTGATGCCCTTTTCTGTTTTTCCGTCTGTTTGTTCTAGTGTATACATATGTTCAAAGTCGATTTTATCGTTCCCCAGAAGTTATTCTTGGTCATCCCTATGCAACCCCTATTGACATGTGGAGTTTAGGATGCATCATGGCTGAGCTTTACACAGGGCACCCACTTTTTCCTGGAGAGAATGAAGTGGAGCAGCTGGCATGCATTATGGAGGTAACTTTGGTTAAAAATTCCCTTACCTAAAACTTGTAAGTTTATGACTAGAATGAAGGTGTTGGGCTTGCTCAAACTGTACAAAGGTAGGATATTTGAAGGTACTGCTGATGCTCTGTGATCAGGAATGATATTGTGCAATGTCATGGATTGTTACAGCTTAGTCTGCCTTTACTTACATATCAGAATTCCAAATTCATCTCCAAATGGGCATGATGGAGAGCCTAGAACCATCAAAGATGTCTTATGATGACATGTTCCTGCATTTTCTTATTAAGCATCTGAACCTTATCTGTGAGGTGATACATACCTGTTTGTTGCTTATGGTTTGAACGTTGGACTACAACCCTGGAGACCAGGGTTCAGTCCAGCAGTAGGCCATGGAAATCTTGGCCACATCACATATTCTCAGCTTCAGAAAACCCGGTGAAAGGATCACCTTAGGGTCATCATAAGTCAGAAACAACTTGAAGTCACGCAACAACAATACAATCAGTTAAAAAGTGGAAGATAGAGTCCTACTTTGAAGCATATTGCTGGGAATTATAGTGTTGCTGACAATTTGCTATGTGACAATCACAGATGTATTTCTAGCCACAGATAATCGAATTACTAATAAGTGTCAAAAGAAGTTTTGATAAATCTCAGTTTCATAGATATTAAGAAGTTCTAAGAGACAATCTATCTGGACAATGAGAGGTGGAAGAGGCTGTTTTGTTGTGTGTGTGTGTGTCTCTCTGTGTGTGTGTGTTTTATTTTACTTCAAGACAGTCATAAGCAACAGAACAGGTATTTATTTATTTAAGTTTCTGAAAAGCACCAGCAGAGTCAAAAGTGGAGCCAAGCAGGAGTGCTAATCTGTCTCTGTTTCTTTCATTTTTAAAAAACGTAGTTATTAATGCTTTCAAACATATAAAATACAACACTTACAATGAAAAGAAGCAAAGAAAAGAAAAAGAAGGGAAAATAGATACAAAGAGAACAAAGGAGAAAAGAAAAAGAAAAAGATAAAACTTCCAATCTCCTCAACAGTAGGTAATACTTTGTTGATCTAAAAAGAACATATGTACAGTGCTTCTGTAATATAATAAATCATCAACCTCCTTTCTGTAAGATATAATTATTAATAATCAAACTCAAAATTTGAATAATATTGCATATAATGATTTAACAGAAAGACCATCTGTTTCCATATATTCATTAAAAATTATCAATAAGATGTAATAGTGAAATTCAACTAAGTTGAACAAAAGCCTTATAATTTTGCCTCTTAGCTATCTTTGCTTCTGTACGTAGCATCTATTGTGCCTCTCTCTGTCTTTTTTCCGTCTCCCTATGTGTCCACTCTGATAAATAGAAATTATATAAATATAAAAATTATCATTAGTAATCTGTTAATGATAGATCTCTTTTTTTCTTTAAATCATTTCATAAATCCTCCATTTTATTTTGTTTATTCTTTCCTTAAGACTTTGTCAAGCAATGGGCCCTCAATCTATATCTTAAACCAGAAAAGCTAAATCTTGTTTTCTCAACCACCACCCTCTCCCTTTAAATCTCCCTTTTAGTTTTTTGGCCAAGTCCTATAGTTTCCACGGAAGTATCCTCCAAGAGTCCACACAAAGCCTAAGTGAGAAACATCTTTCTATCCAGAACATTTCTGTCCGTTTTCCCTTTACCTCTTGTTCATTTGGTTTTCACACCAAACCTCCAAATTTCCCCCCCAGAAACTTTCTCATATATCTTTCTCCTCTCTGAGTTCAGTGTTCTTCTCCCCCACTGTGACTTCAGCAGCATGTCCTCCAAAATCCTTTCTCAGTCTGCATCCTCCTCCTGTTTTGGCCACAAAACTCCTTCTAGGGCGATGTCCTCACTTTCCATATCAGGTTCTCTATCTTCATCTCCCCCCCGCCAAGATCCAGTAGATCCCACTGCTTCTTCCATTTCATCCTTCAGATCTCTTTCTGCCATCATGTCACCTATTCAAGTAAGTGTTGATCTGATTTTTTCAAAACAGTTTTTCACCTATTTAAATTCTTCCCAGCTCTCCAGCCAAATTGCTGCTTCTTTTTCTTCATCATGCGGCTGCATTTTCCTCTGTTTAACAAAGTTCTGGCATATAAAGAGTTAACTCCTTCAATCAACTGCCTCTACCAAGTCACTCAGTAACAGGTGATATGATATAATCAAATGTTTTACTTGTCCTTTTTCAACTCAGTCAAAACAGGGTTCACTTTCTCATAACAAAACAGTCTCTTTTTATTTTTTCTCCTTCTTAGTCCAATTTTAATTTCAAAATATGCACAAAAATAACCAGTCTTCCAGGTTTTTTATCATTTTTATACAAAACATAAATTTTAAAATCCTTTAAAAAAAGTTTTTCTATCATAGTTCAATATTTACACATGTAAATTTACTGCATTTTCTTATCTTCCAATGTTTCCACCTAAAATCATAGTATTTTCTTAGATATTTTCATTTATAAACGTACTTCTACATTTGTTGCTAAATTTCATTTACTCCAGATCCTTAACTTTTAAGAAGTCTATCCAGTAACTTAAGTATATATATCTTTAGACCCCTCAAGGTCTAATAGCGTACTTTCTCCCTTTTTTGTCGTTCTAGAATTGTCTTTTATATGTCTATTATACATATTAATGTTTTAGTCATTATACTGGAGGTAATTCTCTATTGGAGCCCACTCATTTTTTATGTTCTCTTCCATTTGATTTCTCAATTTTTGTGATAGTATATCTGCTGTTTTCATCTTCAGTAAACTTTGTAACCACTGTTCAGTTTTTGGGACATCTTCATTTTTCCATAGTCTTGCATATTTTATCCTTGCAGCTGTTGTCATGTAAAGTAGAATTCTCCAATATTTCTTATTCGTCTAGCTATCTAATTCATCTAGTATATTTAATGAATAAAATTCTGGGGTCATGGTAAATTGAGTTTGAAAGATTTTTTCTATCTTTTTATGCATGTCCTTCCAATATTTTCATGCCTTTGGACAGGTCCAGCACATATGGTATATTGTTCCAATCTGAGCACCACATTTCCAACATTTCCCTGTTCTGGACTTGTATATTCTTTGGAATTTTTCTGGCGTCATGTGCCACCTGTGAAATATTTTGAAATAGTTCTCTTTCAAATTTTCAGCTGATGTGAATTTCTCCGTCCTTTTCCAACTTGTTTCCCATTGATCCAGTTGTATTGAGTATCCGAAATTCTGGGACCACTTTATCATCACCTCTTTAACTGTTTCTTCTTCCTTCTCATGAAGTAGTAAAGTCTTATATAATTTCGCCATCAAACATGGTGGGTTCTCTAAAAGAAGTTTAATTATAAAAAAAAAAATTTCTTACTTCAAATCCTTCAGATCCATCTGAAATCTCTTGAGTAGCTGTTGGTAGGAGAACCAATTCATCTCGATTCCTTCTTTTTTGAGATCTTTTCTAGTTTTGATACTTAATCTTCCTGTAGAGACTTTTTCTATTAAATCTCCATATCATATCCATTTGTTTGTGCTGTTAGACCATCTTCCAAAGAATGCTTCTTATGGTGAGATCCACATAGGTATTTGCTTTAATAGCATTGGTTTATGTAAGTTCCATATCTTTAGTAGAGCCTTTCTTATGTAATGATTGGTGAAATCTTTATCTATTTTTGCCAGTCTTCCAGTTTTAAAAAGTTACTCTCATCATTTAAACTTTATCCATTCAAAAACTTTACTTTTTTTTCACTTTTTTAAAGGATTTTTGCTTTCAGTCCAAAGCCTTAATGTTACTTAAAAGCATCACTCAACATTTCTCTTATTAAACCCAAAAGGCAGAAGACTCCCTGAAGCACTGAATAACCACTGGCTTGAAGGTTTCTTTTAACTCTCAGATCCAAATATCAGTAGATTAATAGTTGAAAAAGAGAATGCAGTTATAGCTTAATTAGATCTTGCGTACAGCAGGAAGAGTTGATGGCTTTGTCCGATAGTCTATCACACCTCATTCTCAGATGGCTGCAACAGCCCCCGGGGGTTTTGTGGAGTTTATAGACACTCATGGGCACACTCCCTGTCCCCATCTTATCTGGGGGTAAAGGCACCAGTCACAAATTACCTGCAAACCAGTGCCTGCCACTGCTTCTACCCTCTCTTCCACAGAGCTTCCATTGAGAAAATCTTAGCCATTCATTAGCCACATCGAAAGTCCCATCTGTCTCTGTTTATTTTTCCCCCAAAGCCTTATGGGACAGGGTGTGTGTGTGACCTAGCACTGGCATAGCATCATTGGGGTTCTTTAGGTTGTACAAATCTTCTCTGCTGGCAGGGTTCCCTGCTATAGATACTGGAACATTTACTCATGCTACGGCCCTCATGAAAACATCCCAGCATTTTGGAGCATGTTTGGTCAGCAAAGGTTGTGTAAGAGTGATCCCATTGACCAGATCCAGCATATTGGAGCCAACTACAGGTTCCTCTTTATATACAAATAAGTCTTTGTCATCTCATGAAGAAATATTCTTGTTTTGCTTCATTCTGCTTAACAATACCCTCATGGGATTATTGTATCTAGCAGGTAGGCTGTCCAGAACTTCTTGAAAGACTGAGGCCCTTACTGCATGACGCTGTCATCCTGGCAGAGCAACATGTTGCTCCCAGTCCAGGACACATTCCATCACATGATGTCATCACTCACCTGCTGGTCTCGTGTCCCCATCCATGTAAACTCACCTTTTTTCATTACTGAAAAAAAATCCAGTAATGGCCCCCTTTTCCTGCACAATCTAGTCAGCTGCCTGCATGCGGTAAGGTTCAAAGTGCTCAACACTGCTTCCTTCTGCAGTATAGCACAGGAACCAACCAATCATGGGTTATGAGGTGCAGAAGAGGTGGGAAAAGGGACGTGCCACTGTACTGTGGCAGGAAAAACAATATGCCTGATGCTACCCATCCGTGGCAGCCAACTGGGTGCAGTGAGGAGTGTTCAGATCTCAATGCCATCCTGGCAATTCTGGGATCCCACTGGGACAACGTGCTGTTGGGGCATAGTGCAGTAAGTTCCTAAGTCAGAGAAGTTTGCCTGGTAGAATCAGATTTGGGCTTTCTTTTGCTGCTTCCTTCAGTCTGACATGAATTAAATACTTTTAAACAAAGTCGTGTATTGTTTAGCTTTTTTATATTTTGTTAAGTGACTCCTGTGAATAATCCTCAGCATCCAGGATATAGAAGGTCTTAGTTGTGATGTTTTCTTCCGTAAGAGACACCTTCTAAGTTGTTGATGGTTAGTGACCAAATACAACATATTTTCAACATATTCCATTACTGCTTAGTTAAAAGACTTGTTATAAGGGTCTTTAAGACACAACTTAAGAAATGGGCACAGGGAATCTGGTTGGAGGATGCATAGATGAATTCAGAGCGGAAAAAAGCAGGGGATATAGCAAAACACTTTCTTACATAATAAGTGGGGCTTTCAAGACACAATGTAAAAAGAATAAGGGAGAGAAGAAAAAAAATTCTTACAAATATATATAGACACAGGCACAAAGAACATACTTAGCTGGCTCACAAGAAGCCATCCTAAAAAAGAGCTTGAAGAGGGAGGAGATCAGCTCACTGTCCCTACACTTGGTTCCAGTTGAGTGAGTCTTCTCAAAATTCCAATCTGTCCAAGATGTCTTTTTTGTTCCCTTCAAGTCCTTTAATGTCCAGATTTTGGTAACTCACCAGTTTCAGCTAGGATATTCTGGTTCCATAGACAGTGGGGCACACATCATAGGCTTTGGATGCACCTTAAAAGTTACCAAAATCAGAGCTTTTTGAGTTCAGACCTTTGGAGATAAGCCTCTGAACTGCAGGATGTTCTGATTATTCCTAGTGATGTGCATCCTTGGGATTCATTGTGTTACCCTGCTTGCTGGGGGCCCCTTAGGGGGATTCCCAACGCTTGTCAAAATTATCACTTGTGGGGAAAATTAGCTATGAACACTGCTGTAGCAATGCAAAGAGGGCAGGGTAATTAAGGATCTTGAGCCCAGCATTTACAAAGTTGGATCACAGAGAATCAGGCTAACTGTTCAAATTTAAGTATTCTATTGAAATAGATGTTAAAATCCATATAATCACTCAGCTGCATTCACTCCCACAAGCATACAAGGCTACAGAAATTTAGAAAGAGGTGAAAATAAAGAGAGAGAAACATAAGGGTTTGGGGGTAATACTGTGCCAATCCAGAAGTCTTTGGCTGTGAAAAGACAAGCAAAATGCCCAACTCAGCCTCAGGGGGTGGGGCTGAGGGGAGCTTTCTACTGGCAGAGGCATTGTTTGCAAGTCTGGGAGAACTCCAAAATGGAGGAGAAAAAGGGATTCTAGTTATAGGCTGAACATGTCCTGGGGACCAGATGGCTGCATTTTTATGAAGATGGATCTCAGCTTTGTAGTTCAAAGAAAATACAGCCAGGCATCCTTGTAGTTCCCTCCAAGATGGCTATCTCATCCGGGAATGCATATCTCCAGGGTGTCACATTCCTGGCTGTTTGAAATGTTAATTTGATCCCAGAGACCTCTTGTTTCCTGTTGGCGCTATTATAGCTAAAAATCCATTCAAATAGTCTGTGAGAACCATTTCGAGATTCACCTAGGATGTGTGACAGGAAACAGGGCCACCCTTTGATATGTATCCATAGCTCTACTGCCGACGTGTCCTTCCAGTAGATCTCTATGGCTCACTATGTTTGATATAAAATAATTATGCTCCTCAGGACATAGTATATAGGTATGGTAACAATTGAACTGAACCATGTGCAATACATTTTTAAAGCAAATCTTTCCACAAATGTTTCTCAGATATTTAGACTTTCCATTAAAGCCATTGGTAGACATTTTGACTTGAATCTTCTAAATAGTCTGTCTGGAGTACTCACCCAGTTCTGATGTCTGTTTCATTTATTCGTTTTTGTGAAACAAGTGCTGCTTCCAGGCTTAAGTTCTTTGGCATTCTGACATGTGTAGATTCTAAATGTGAAAGAAAATATTTTAAAAACATCTCAACCTCTCTCCACTACAAAGTTCCAGATACATTTACAAACCTATACTTCTCCTGTTGCAATCACCCTCTGCCAAGCTACAGAGCTTGATCCCTTGACATTTGTTTCAGCATCTTTTCTGGCAACCAGTACATCAGTATAATATGTCCCAGCCTCCTACAAATTAAGAACTCTGATAATTAGTTTTGGTCTACATCTAGCTAGCCCAACACCCTCCAGGGATATTGCTTTTACCTTTATTATAGGATTCCGTGCCAAAAGAGAGCCCGACATGGTGTCATATTTGAAACTCTACCTCTTGCAGAAATTCTGGTGGACAATCCTCTTTAGCAGAACATGTGCTCATACAGCAGGTTTCAGGTCTTTTGGGAGGGTAGTAAGCTCTATAAGCCTCTGAGAAGCAGTTGGTGCCTCCATGTTGTCTCCATAGAACATGTCTGCAAAAGCAACAATGGTTGATTCTCTCTCCACAATATCTGTCTCTCCATGATCTCTTCCAGTTGGCAGGTTTGGTCCACTTGGGTGATGGGGAAGATTCCTGGAAAGGTTGCATGATCTGTTCCAGATGTCCTACCCTAGCAGGAGAAACTTCTAACTAGGAGGTCCTTAGGATCATAAATCATTTTGATAAGCCCTCAGTCATTCTTGACAGGTACTGAAAACCCATACATCATTTTCTTTGGGAGCTATGGTGCCCTACTGCTGGGAAAATACTGTTTGGGGGCAGGAATAGGTTGCTAATTTATTTGTACTACATTGCCTTGTAGGCTACTACCTGTTCTCTTCTAAAAGGCACTCATAGCAACTTTTAGAGTGTGTTACATTAGAAAGTTGGGCTGACAGACCTCAGCTATGCATTTTTCTGCTGCAGTGTGACATTGGGAATGTGCAAATTGAATGGAGGAAGCGTTGATACGCAAAAATATAAAAGGGAGGGAATACTTAACCATTCCATTTATCATTTCTTGTTAACTGGAACTGGAACACCTTATCCACTCAGCCTATTTTATCTACTTTAGGCATCTAAGATTCAAAAACAAGCATAAGCAGATCTTGAAGCATGCTGACTAATGGGAATCTCAATATGGTAATATTTTCTTTGAGGCTTCTGAATCACTATATCTTTTTCCAGTATCTCAGGTTAAAAAGATGCTTTGGAAATTAGAGTATCATTCTATTCATACTCAGCTATGGATAGCTTCAGCAAGTAATTATTTAACATCTTAAAAGTAACTTTCTAAGTTCTAAGCTTCAGTCAAATTGGGATAGCCTTCATTCTGCTCTTAAACAGGTTGTATGTTTATTTAGTTTCTCTGGATTTCAAAAAAGAACTTTATAATTATAGTATTATCAGTTATCATCTACTCACAGTGTAGCTGAATATGCCTTCTTGAAAGTCAACCTATGTAGGAATTATAGGTACAGGAGATTAAATAATTGTATTCCCTGTTTCTTCTTTTTGGTCTCTGTGTAACTCACATCTATTGGTTGTTCTGCACCTGTAAAAAGAGTTCCATAGCTGAGCATAATGATTTCAGGCATGAACTCGCCCTCATTCCAATGAGCATCACTAGATTGGGCCCCTGTCCTTCCCCCTGCTTTTGTTCACCTTAGCAGCAACAATCCAATCAGGAGCCTCCATGTTTCATAGGCAGTATCTTTCTTTCTCCCTGTTGTCCTGAGCAGTGGGTTTCTGAAGCTTGGAGATACCAATAAGCAGTTCTAGGTTTCCTTCAAGGAGAAAAGTCTTTATCTGAGAAATTTATCATCATCATCATGCGTAGCCAAACAAAAAGGATCAGATAGTCAGAGGTCCAACATGGAGCAATTCACCTGTCTGAATCCCATTAATTGGACATCAAGTACAATTTATGACATACTTATTTGTTGTTGCTGTGTGCCTTCAAGTTGTTTTTGACTTATAGTATCCCTAAGGTGAACTTTTCTGGGGCTGAGAGTATGTGATGTGCCCAAGGTCACCCAAGTGGGCTTCCATGGTCAAGCAGGGAATTGAAGCCTGGATTCCAGGGTCTTAGTCCAATGCTCAAACCACTACATCAAACCACTACACCACACTGGCTCCCAACATGCTTATTTACAGGCACAAAATATGAAATACAGATTTTTATTTGATAAACTTGCAATTAGTCAAGTATATCCAAATAATGAGACAATGATATTAGGGTAGATAAATCAATCACACCTCCACCGTATCCCCAAGTGGAACATGGAGCTGATATAAACCCCTAAACACAGGGTAGGAAGGTAAAAAGGAGAAAGATAGGCAAACATACACACACAAGCACTTTGATCAATCTTCAAGTCTACTTTGATCAAATTTCAAGTCTCACAGTGAGAGATCCAATTGGCCTGTCTAAATACCAGTAATTGGATATCAAATACAATTTGTAACATACTTATTTACAGACACCATATACGAAATGCTGTATCTAAGCTTTCTCAACACAGCAAGGCATGATGTAAATTTCTGAGAAGGGCAATTCCTTGGCATCCAACCCCTGCCCCCCTTAGCTACACATCAGTTTCCTGAAATGTAAGCTTGTTAGCAGTTCCAGATGTGCTGCTATGATGTGCGGTATACATACATACATACATACATACATTCATTCATTCATTCATTCATTTATAATTTATTTATAATCCATAGTTAAAAACTGAATGGGTAGGCCTGCTGGAAGAGATAGGTCTTTCGTGCTTTTTAAAATTCATACAGTGTGTTTTGTTGTTGAATCTCTTCCTCCAGGTCATGACACAGTCTAAGGGCAGTTGATGAAAAAGAGATACCAATGGTCCAATGATACCAACTTACTTGCCGATTGCTAGTTATAATCTTGAAATGTAGTGAACTGGTTAAGTTCCATCAAGTTTACCTTGACTTGTGGTGACTTTGTGAACGAGAGATCTGCTCAGGTTTTACAGACTCAGGGCTGTGGTTCCTTGATTGAGTCTATCCATCTGTAATGTGGTCTTTCTCTTTTCCTACTACCTTCTGCCTTAACAAGCATGATTGTCTTTTCTAGTTAGTCATGTCTTCTCGTGATATGTCCAGCATATGATAGTCTCAGTTTAGTCATCTTGGTTTCTACAGAGAGTTCAGATTGCTTTAGGACTGATTTATTTGTCTTTTTAGCATTCTACAGTATCTGTAGAACTCACTTTCTAGTTTTTTTCATGGTATAGCTTTCACAACCATACATAGAAATTAGAAATAAGATGGTGTGGAGAATCCTAACTTTAGTATTCAATGATTTACACTTGAGGGTTCTAGTTCCTTCATAGCTGCCCTTCTAACGACTAGTCATCTTCTGACTTCAGTCTTTATTTCAATCAATGTCTGAGCCAAGGTATAGGAAATCTTTCAGGATCTCAAGGTCTTCATTTTCTGCTTTAAAGTTATGTAACTCATTTGTGGTCATTATTTTTGTTTTCTTTGTGTTCAGCTGTAAACCTGCTTTTGCACTTTCTACCTTGATTTTTTCCAGTAATTGTTCCAATTCTTTGCTATTTTCTGCTAATTCTTTGCCTGACCTTCTTGCCATTATAAGCCATCAAGTTTATCCATATTCTGTCCTGAACAGTACAGTAATTCCTTGAAAAACAATCCATAGTTTTTCATAATCTACATCCAAAGGCTTTGCTATAGTCTATAAAGAACAGGCTGATTTTCTTCTGAAATTCTTTTGTGCACTCCATTATCAATGTACGTTTGTAATATGATTCTTAGTGCCTCTTCCTTTCTTGAACCCGGCTTAGGCATCTGGCATTTTTTGCTCCACATATGGTAGAAGTATTTGTTGTAGAATTTTGAACATCATTTAGTTTGCATGGGAGGTTAATGCAATGGCCCTGTGGTTACTACAATCCTTGATGTCCCTTTTCATGGGGATCGGATATGTTACCCTAAGAGGTGGGGAACATTGGGGTCCACCTGCAATGCCAGTGCCTCCTTAGAATTTGGGGGAATTATAGCTCAAAGGAGGACTGCAAGAGGAAGATGATGGCATTGTCTTTTCACCTGTGTATACCAGTGCTAATTGTAGAGAGGACTCCAGTTAAAAAGTTAAACAAAATATTTTATTTGAATTGACAAACAATTGAATTGGCAGAGTCACATGGTTTCGTTTTCCCAAGATGGGGCTGCATACCCACCACTGGACTGAGAGACCAAAGACACCAGATTAGAAAGGGATGACACATCAGGTAGGAAATTTAGGGTTTGAGATTGCCACAATTCCATCAATCCTGGACAAGGATGGCTCATTACTATGCAATACTGGCTTCAAAGAAGTATCCAAAGAAGTGTAGGCAGAGACAAAGAAAAAGAGAGAGAAAGAGTTGTACAGTATATAGATATGCAACATAAAATGGTACAACAATGTGCCAACAATTTGAGTGATAATAATGAAAAATACTGTACAAGTCGTTCATGGCAGGACCCAAGTAACTAAGCTAATATAAATCTATATAAATCTGGCTAAGAGACTAATGTAATAGGTAGAGAAGACATTCCTCCCCTCTCCCACAGTATCCAAAATAATTCAGGGCTTCCTGCAAGTCAAACCATCAGTCTTTAATTTCTGGGGTCTTCTTGTGCATCAGGGCAACATATGCTAGCAGCTGCTGTCCTCGGGTTGATGGTTGGGCTGATGGCTCATCGGTGATTAGGATTGGTTGCTGTGAAGTCGAGTCAAAGGGGGTCTCTATGTTGTTAGGAAGGAACTTAGAGAAAGATTGGTCTTGGACACCCCCACACCCCCACCAGAAGTGCACACTCCTGAAAATTAGCAGAGGTATTTAAGCCTTGCAAACTTACTCTGACTTCCATTAAAGACATTGAGGGATGGATGAGCATTAGTTCTCTCGTGTCCACTTTTAATACATGTGAACCCACAATGATTCTGCCTATATTAATGTTGCAGCGTTCTTTATCAACAGGTTAAAAATTTTCATAATTGGATGCCAGTGGCCAAAACTGAGTGTGTAATTACCTTTCTCATGTATGAGACTTAAAGTAGCATGCCTAGTGACTTCAATCTAAGAAGTCCCAGCAGAGTGGAGGAGGGCAAATGTCGTCCCCATCTTCAAAAGGGAAAAAAGAGGACCCAAATAATTATCACCTGGTCAGCATGACATCAATACCAGGAAAGATCCTAGAGCAGATCATTAAACAGTCAGTTTGTAATTACTTAGAAAGCAATGCCGTAATCACTAAAAGTTAACATGTCTTTCTCAGAAATAAGTCAGGCCAGACTAATCTTATATCTTTTTACGATAGGGTTACAAGCTTGATAGACAAAGGGAATGCTGTAGATGCAGCATATCTTGATTTGAGTAAGGCCTTTGACAAAGTTCCCCATGACATTCTTGCAAAGAAGCTAGTAAAATGTGGGCTGGGCAGGGCTACTGTTAGGCGGATTTGTAATTGGTTGACTGACCAAACCCAATGGCTGCTTACCAATGGCTGCTTTTCATCCTGGAAAGAAGTGACTAGTGGGGTGCCACAGGGTTCTGTCCTGGGCCCAGTGCTATTCAACATCTTCATCAATGACTTAGATGAAGGAGTAGAGAGCACGCTGATCAAATCTGGAGATGACACCAAATTGGGAGGGGTTGCTAATACCCCAGAGAACCAGATCAAATTTCAAAATGCTCTTGACAGATTGGAGAGCTGGGCCAAAGCTAACAAAATTAATTTCAACAGAGAGAAATGTAAGGTCCTACACTTAGGCAGAAAAAATGGAATGCAGAAATGTACGATGGGGGATGAGTGGCTGGAGAGCAATACACGTGAAAAGGATCTAGGAGTCTTGGTGGATCACAAGCTGAACATGAGTCAGCAGTGTGATGCGGCAGCCAAGAAAGCCAACGGAATTCTTGGTTGCATCAATAGGAGTATGGTGTCTAGATCAAGGGAGGTAATGGTAGCACTCTATTCTGCTTTGGTTAGACCTCATCTGGAATACTGTGTCCAGTTCTGGGCACCTCAATTCAAGAAGGATATTGACAAACTGAAACATGTCCAGAGGAGGGCAACCAAAATGGTGAAGGGTCTGGAAGGCATGCCCTATGAGGAATGGCTTAGGGAGCTGGGTATGTTTAGTCTGCAGAAGAGAAGAGTAAGAGGGGACATGATAACCATGTTTAAATATTTGAAGGAATGTCATGTCGTGGAGGGAGGGGTCTTGTTTTCTGCTGCCCCAGAGACTAGGACAAGGAGCAATGGTTTTAAGGAGCAACAGACTAGGAAAAGGAGCAATGCAGGAAAGAAGATTCCACCTGAACCTCAGGAAGAACTTCCTCACGGTCAGAGCTGTCCAGCAGTGGAATATGCTGCCTCGGAATGTGGTGGAGTCTCTTTCTTTGGAAGTTTTTAAGCACAGTCTGGATGGCCATCTGTCGGGAGTGCTTTGACAGGTGTTCCTGCATGGCAGGGGGTTGGACTGGATGGCACCTGTGGTCTCTTACAACTCTATGGTTCTATGATACCCTGACTTGTGTTACAACAAGTTTTATGTAGGTGAATGAACCAGTTCAGGGGACTTGTTTTGAAATGTCTTCTTCTTTGCAATCCATGCTATAACTGCAGCAAGTGCAAGTCGGTGGCCCTCTTGGAAGAGAAGGTCCAGCAGCTTGAAGTCCGTGTATCTATTCTTTAATATGTTAGGGAGCACAAGGTTTTCTTGGATAGAACAGAGGAGACTGTCCTGAGAGCAACAAACGGAAGATGTCTCTGAGCAGAGGTCAGTTCTCAAACACAGGAGACTGATACTTAGAGGAAAGTGACACATAGACCAATTCCACACAACAATGCTCTTCCACATTATCAAGCTGCAGTGCCAGGTCCAGAAAGGAGCACATCAGGAGCACTCCCTTCTGCACCTGCACAGTCCATGAAGAAGGGAGCACAATGATGCCACCTCTTCCTTCCACAGTGCAGACAGGCTTTTTCTATTGCTGCACTACAGAAGGAAGTGTTCCCATTGCACTTCCATGGCTTTTGCATGGCTGGGAGTGTCGGGAGCACCATGCAATTGCAGGTGCAAAATGTATTTTTTCTATTTTGTGAAAACTGTGTGAGCATGATGCTTCAGGATGGGATGGCAACAGGTTGGCAATGATGCTGTGCAGAAGCATGACCTGCCAACTGCTGCCATCCTGTCCCAGAAGCATCTCAGCCCCATCATGTGGAAATGGCCATAGGAGAAGAAGGACCAGGAATCATTCAGTGAGTTTGGAGATACAGAATCAATTCAGTGCTCTTTCTCTTATCATAGATAGCGATGAACACCAGAGAACATGCAGGTCTCCTTGGAAAATTCAGCACACAGAATAGCCCCTGCTAATCATCTGAAGAGCTGAGTGGTGGTGGCTAGGGGACTCCCTGCTGAGGGGAACAGAAGCAGAGGGGTACAATCGATTTCAGAGAAATAGACCAAGCAGGAACAGAGGAGGAGTAGCCTTATATGTTAATCATGGTTCTACCCTATACCTATAGAATTTTGTATTTATTTCTGTTGAATTTTGCTTTATTAATTTCTGCCTGGTTTTCTAGTTTATTAAGGTCCTTTTGAATTCTATTCCTGTCTTCCAAGGTGTTACCCTTTCCGATTTTATATTGTCTGCAAATTTGATAAGGATTCCCCCCACTCCATCATATAAGTCGTTGATAAAAATATTGAAGAGTAATGGACAAAACCCTGTAGCACTCCACTAAAGACCCAGTTTGAAGGGCAACTATTGGTGACAACCCTTTGAGCGTGATTTTCTAATCCATTAGGAATCTGATGGTATTTAATTAGTCTGTATTTAATCTGCTCACTAATGAAAATATTGTGGGGAACCTTAAATGCTATGCTGAAATCCAGATAAATGACATCCACATCATTCCCCTCATCTGCTAAACTAGTGACCTGTTTACCCCCCCACCCAAAAAAAAAAATAGAAAAGAAAGATGAAAGATCAGTTTGACTCATAGTTCAAATAGTGTCCACAGATGAGGAAGCCTAGTGTTGGCTTCACAAAGTGGACTCTTGTGGTCAAATATAGAGGCCTCAGCTGACAGGAACAGCCAACCCTACCCTGCAGTGTGGAGCAGGTATGATCTTACCTGTTTGGAGAGACATTCCTGTTACTGCAGGAATTCCCTATTTCCCCTTATGAGGTCAGGAGCCCTTAAAACTACTTGTGATATCAGGTTTAGCACTTACAAAGGCTATTAATAATGAGGCAGACTGCAGTGCCACTGCTAGCATCTCCCAGTTGCTTCTGCTGCTCCAGAAGATGCTGTCATTGTTACTGATGCCTCTCTTTCTCCAATTTGTTTTTCATCTCCGCTGAACCTCTTTTGCTCTAACAGGAACTGCCATTACACTGCTTCTGCAGTTGTCATTACTGCTGTCTTTGCTCCTCTTGACCTATTGATGAAGCCAGAAGCAATCTGACACTGAAAGCATTGGAGGCTGATTTAGATAGCCTGGGAGTGAACTGGTGTGAAGCCTTCATTCTGGCCTTAGCTGGATGCACCCACCAGCCAACTGGATGCTCCTCTCCTGCTACTTCTAAGATCTCCCAAAACATTTCATAACATCCAGCTGTTCCTTCTCCAGCATGCAAAGATCTTTCCTTCCAGGTCTTCAGTAAATGATTACCTGTTACAGCCTGGGGTTACAAAAGTGAATGTGCTGTACTTTCAAATATTTTACTGTGTATTTAGTGTGTAGTTTCTATTGTTTCAACTGATGTTTAATGGAATTAATGTAATTGATATTTTACTGTATACAATTTATTGTTTTTATTTCAACCTTTAAAAACATGTTAGAAGTAGACAAACCAATAAGTATTTCCTTCTTCTTCTGAATCTAAATAATTATGGGTGCAATTATGTTCCCTGAGATGTTAGCTACTCTGAGTTTTCTGTTATATACAGAATTAACAAGGATTACCTCCACCCCTTCTTGTGAATCACTGATAATAATTTTGGCCTAGGACATAATCATTTGGAAGCCCATTTGAAACTTCCTGTTTGATGGAGGTTATTGATGAATATGCTTTGAGTTCTAAAGTATGCTGTTCTCACTTTCTTTTATAGTTTATTCTTAGTTTTTGAAATGACATCGAGCAATGCAAAAGTTCGTCCAGCTGTAATGTCAACAAAGATCATTCATTAGTTATTTAACTGACTTGCAGAGAGTTGAGTTTTTCTATTTCTTGTGTGTTTGATTTACGTGTTTGTATTTCTTTTTAAAGATATTAGGCCTCCCACCAACTGATTTCATTCAGACAGCTTCACGAAGGCGAGCGTTTTTTGGTAAGCTTTTGTCATTATTGATTGGTTCAGGGAGAGTCCATAATGATTATGGGTAAAATAGTTTTGTATGTTGTAGAGATTCCTAGTAGTAGGTGACATTTACTCCCTTTCCTTGATAGTATTTAAGGCCATATTTTTCACCCTCCCACACTGTAATTTGTTTTTCAGAACTCAGTAAAAACCATTCTATTCTGTATAGTTCCATCTCCAGTCCTGTCCTGGATTTTATTTCTTAACATGATGAAGTCTGATGACTATTGATTCATATGTTTTATATACAAGAATTTAAACATTAATTTTACACATTATTTATTATAAATATTGCTCTACCATCTTTTTTGTTAAAAAGATACTGTGTTAGTACACAATAAATATAAAATTAAAACCATAAAAGCCAAAACCATCAAAGAATTAAGAGAACAAGATCTCAAATAAAACAATAACAGAATAAAGCACTAAAATCTTCCCTCATAGGAGGGGGTTTAACAATATGGCTGTGTAGTCCCAGCAATCTCCAACATGTCAAACATGTATTAAAGCTACTCAATCAGCAATAAAGACATCTCATTTTAATTGAAATCCTTAAGGGCAAAAAAAGTTGATCATCTCTATAGACAGATTCAGCCTTGACAAAAAATGAGAAATATCTGAAAAGCCAATGTGTGTGCAAAACAAACTCAGGGAGGAAGTGAAGTAAAAATAAGAGCTGGTATAAAAGGAAAAATCACCAAGGAAGAATACAGATATGTAGCCCAAGCTTATAGGTGTAGTATACAAAAAGCTAAAATTCAGAATGAGCTGAGACTGGCTAGACAAGCAGGGAGCAACAAAAAGGGTTCATTACATTCAAAGAAAGAGAATGACTGAGAAGCTAGAATGGATCTACAGTAATGGAAGTGCAACAGGCTGTTACTCCTGAGTGCTAGGTAGTGATTACCAAAAACTGCAGCAAGAGAATGGCTTTTAAAACTTCTGAAGTCACTTAAAGTTATTTTGTAATCAGTAACAAGAACTTGGGAAGCTTGGAAGGTCCCACCAGCTGACTCTGGTGTCTGTAGAAGGGAGAAAGCAGGAGAAGAAACTGGCCATGGAAGGAGCAGAGGGAACCCAGGAGCTGCCAAAGCTGTAGTTTGCAAGCTGGTTGATGAGCATAGAGAGCCAGCAAGTGGCACCAGCAGTGGCCAACATCTTTTTAAAATAAGATTCTTTTCTGGGGGGGGGGAGTACTCTAAGCTAAGAAGTCAGATTTTAAAAGACTTTTAAAAGACTTCAAAAAATAAGTAAATAAGACAGACTGACAGAGACTGATAGAGACTGACAGAGAATCAAGATTATAAATGTAAGTGTTGAATATCATGTTGAATATCATGCCAAAAATTAAAAAAAATTCTGGGAACAACCGAGTATAGCTTTGACGGAAATATTCAAAACCCAGATAACCCTCATACCAGAAATCTATTTACTAAATATGGTTCAAAATATAGACTCAAAAATCTCAAAGAAATATTGGAGAGTATTATTATATCTCGTTACTGCCGCTAGAATATTAATAGCTAAATGTTAGAAAACTAATGAAATCCCCACTTTAGAGCAATGGATGATCAAAATATTGGAAATGAAAGAAAATGATCCGCTTGCCTGTAAAAGTAAGGGGAAATCTGATAAAATATTGAAGGAGTGGGACCCAATTACGATGTTTCTCTGTAAAAAATGGGGTAACTCAATTATTGAATAAAATAAATCAAATAAATTAAACAAGCTTGGACACATTTTAGAGAGATTAAAAAACAAATGAGCTTGCAAACAAGCATGGGACTTGTGATTTTTATAGACATCATCATTTTGATTGGACACAGATACTTTTATAAAAAGATTAGTCTATGTGCACATAATGATATATGTTTGTGTGTGTATATGTTTATCTATATATTGTGAGTATATATGAACATATAGGAGGAACAATATCAATTAGCACAGAGAAAACACAGAAAGAGGTTATATAAGGAGAGGAAGTTTAAGTGATAGGTAGTAAATCTATGTTATTTTTCAAGAAGAGATAAAATTCTAACTAATGGAAGTAACGTTGCAACATATATACATATGTTTTGTTTGGTTTTCTTTTCTTTTTCTTTTTTGTTTTATAATAAAGTAAGTAATGCAATATCAGAAGGTATTCCCTTTCCTCAGCTGAATTAGTGCTGAAACTACTTCAAGATCAAATAGGAGTGAAACAGCCACCAGCAGTGTTAAGATGAGATAAGAATAGTTGTGTGTGATATTCACAGGCCTTGAAGTGTTGAAAGTAAAGTGTTGAAAGCAAAAGGGAGAAGTGTGAGAGAAAAAGGTGGGGAAAAGGAAGAAATTGAGTCAATATTGACACCTAAAAGAAATGTGTCAATGTTGACACATAAAAGAAAATATCCTAAATCCTCTAATCATGCTGAATTATATTGATTATGTATATATATACACAGACACAGACACACACACAGACACACATACATGCCTATTACTTACTATAATTTGTTGAACAATACAATCAACCAACAAACTTATAAGCTGTGTAATTTAAAAAAAAAGGTCAAGAGTAAGAACAACAATAATTAACAAGATGACAAGAAGAAGATTCCAGACCAAACTTCAGGCCGTCATACACAAGAATCAGATACTAGAGACAACTACAACTATTCAAGCTGCAGACAATAAATCTCCTATACTACAAGAAATGAAGAAATTCACTCTAGAGATTACCCAAAACCAAAGAATACATGAGCAGAGATGAAAGGAGACTTGAGGAAAGAAAGAGGAACATTTGGTCAAAAATTTGAAGGGATGGCTACAGAGATGAAAATAATGAATATAAAAACTGAAGAATTAGAGGAACAAATACAAGATGTGGGGGGAAAATGAAATCTAAGATTAGTGTGACCCAAAATCAAATTCAACAAGTTACTCATTTAGCTGAAAGTAGAAACAGAGAGAAATGCATCAAACTGAAAGGCTTGAAAGAGAAAAAATGTGAGAACTTGACAGAGTGGGTGATACCGGGATTTGCACAATCCATAGGCTGGCAAACTGAACAACTTGACTTGAAGATAGATGAACTGTTCCAAGTAAATTCATCAAAGGCCAGAAGAAAGAAACTTCCTAGAGCTACAGTGATTTATTTAATTAGACAATGGGTGAAGGATATCATAATATAAAAGAATTATACTGAGAAATTGATAGAAGGACGGGAGATATGAATTTTCAAGGATGTACCAGGTGTAACATTACAGAAAAGAAGAGATTACATATTCTTAAGCAAGTAACTAAGGAAGGCATTCATTAATTATAAATGGGAGAATTTAGAAGGTGTACCCTTCTTCTTCAAGCAAAAAAGATTTAATTTAACCTTGATTCAACAAGTGGAGGAATTTTTGAAAGATATGGAGCTGCCTTTAGGAAAGATTCAAGCAAACTAGATGAAGTTTAAGTACAAGAAGAAGAGAACTTAAAAGAGAAACAGGGGGAATGAACACAGAGGATTCAGATAGAGGGTGAAGAAGAAGACAAGGCTCAACAGACATTAACAGAAAGTGAAGATGAAAATCAAGGAAATTCACAAGATTAACAGAACAAGATTTGTAAAAAGAGCTGATTGATAATGGATCAGGAATTAAGCTATGATGGATGCAAAACTTTTGACCTAGAATGTTTGAGGCCAGACCATATTGGAAAAGAAACAGAAGATATTTCATTATTTAGAAAAACAAAGATAGATGTCATCTGTTTACAAGAAATACATGTAAGACAGACGGATATAAAAAACGTAATGAACTTTAAATAAGGGGATTATTTTGTCACAGCAGACAAGAAAAAAGAGTGAAGTGGTGATGTATGTAAATAAGAGATTTTCTGCCAAGGATGTCTTTCAAGATAATTCAGGACAAGTGGAAATTATGATTCAAGATCATAAAGTTTTGTTGGCGGGAGTCTACACACCAAACGAGAATAAATCAAGCTTTCTGGATAAAGCCTATTTCAAATTATGACTATGATAAGATTTTAATGATGGGTGACTGGAAGGCAGTAGTTGATCCCATTCAGGATAGAAAATCAGATACAGAAATTAAGAAAAAGCAGGGAAACTATCCAAGAACTTCTTTAACTATATTAATTATTGGTCGATTTTGGAGGTTTGGAGATATAAAAATGGCAATTAAGGAGACTATACTTACTATTCAGAATGACATAAATCATGCTTGAGAACAGATATATTTTATGTTTCTAAACTTCTGAAAAAGATCAAGAAAATCGAGACTCTTGTCAGGGCCTCGGGCGTTGCTGCGCTGGCAGGCACCGCGGAGGCCGACGCCGCCATTACCTCTGAGGAGGAGGAGGCGAGGCCGGGCCCTTCGGAGGTCGCAGCCGACGACGGGGGCTGCGCGGCCTCCACGGAGGGCTCCGCCGCCGGGGGGGATCGCCGGGACGCCACAGCGGACACCGATCCTGGTGAGGGTCTCCCCGGCGCGACGGAGGCCGTCGATGATGACGAGGATTGTCCCGGCGCTGCGGAGGCTGCTGGTCCGGCTTCCGGGTCGCGGGGCATGGCGGATGAGGACCCGCGGGAGGAGGCGGGCCCCGGGCCCAATCCCGGGGCACCGCCTACTCGCAAGGCTGCCTCAGAAGAGGCTGAGGCCGCTGCGCCGCCGCCGCCGTTCCAGCGGCGGCGGCGGCTCAAGGAGGCCAGCCACCGCTCCCAGTGGCTGCAGGAGAAACACCTGGGGGCAGGGAGGTCCCAGCTGTAGCACAGCTGCGAGCCCAGCCACGTACTCGGTGCGGATTGGCCGTGGCCCAGCCCGCAGGCCTTTTTAGGCAGGCGTAGGGCTGGGGAAGGCACGGAGCAACAACCGTTGGCTTCCCATGCGTCTGTCGCCCGTGCCTTGTTCCAGTCCAGTCCGTGTCTGCGTTCTGCTGCCCGGCTCTACCAAGACCCTACCCTGCGTTAAAGGTGCAGTAACCACCTTTACTCGGGGTGAGGCAACCCGTTGTTATTTCCGTTGACGCCTACTGTTAAGGCAAACCTCAATTCAAGGTCCCTTGCTGGCTGCAGCGCCCCTGTGGGACTGTTTGGGACGCTGCTGGTGGCCGCCTCCGGCCCGGCCCCTGCTTGACCTCAGCCCGCGCTGACAGATTGTTGCTCCGACACCCGGTCAAGCAGGATGGAAGGGGAGAACGCAGCCCTGAAGGCCCAGCTGGCCGCCCAGGCCCAGGAGAACCAGGGTCTGTGTGCTCAAGTGGACCAGCTCTCCCACGCCCTGCAAGCCCTGCAGTTCCAGGTCGGCCAGCTGCAGGCAGCCCCGCCCCTGCCAGCACCAAAGATCCCCATGGCGGTGCCGCCACGCTTCACGGGAGAGCCCTCCGAGCTGGAGACGTTCATGGCCGGCTGCCAGCTGTATATACAGGTCCGTGTCCAAGACTTTCCCAAAGAGCGGGCCCAGGTGGTTTTCATGATCAGCCTGCTCTCTGGGATGCCAGCCAAATGGGCCACGCCTCTGCTCCGCCAGAATAGCGGCATCCTGGATGACATGGCCGTGTTCCTGCAGGCTTTCCGGGCGGTGTGGGGGGACCCGGTGCAGGCTGAGATGGCCAGTCACCAGCTGCGCCAGCTGCAGCAAGACCGGGGTACGGTACAGGACTATACCACCACGTTCCGCCTGCTGGCGCAAGACCTGGCCTACAACGACCCCACCCTCCAAGATCAGTACCGGGCTGGCCTCTTGGCCGAGATCTTGGATGAACTGGCCCGCAGTCCCCCGCCGGAGATGTTGGAGCTGTTAATCCAGCAGGCCCTCCAGATAGATGGGCGCCTGGAGGCCCGAAGGCAGGCCCGTCGGGCGGGCTCCACCAGCGCCCGGACCTGGACACCAGCTCCCCGGGAGGCCCTGCCCAGCCGGCCAGGGACAGGCACCTCCACCAGCGGAGTCAGTGGCGAAGAGCCCATGCAGCTCGGGGGGCGCGGCCCTGCCTGACCGCCAAGGAGAAAGAGAGGTGGCGGCGGGCGGGTCTGTGTCTGTACTGCGGCCTGGGAGGTCACTTCGCTCGCGTGTGTCCTTCGAAGTCCGCCGTCCCAGGGGCTCCGGGAAAAGCCAACCCCCAGGTCTAAAGGGCCTGCTAGGCCTGGGGGAGCCCGGAGGCGGGACAGACACAGATGCTTCGGCGCGACGTCGAGACCCGCTGCTGTTGGCTGCAGCGGTGTGCTATGGTGAGGCACAGCCCATCCCCGTAGGGGCCATGATCGACTCCGGGGCGTCCAATAACTCAAGGAGGCCAGCCGCCGCTCCCGGCAGCTGTGGGAGAAACACCTGGGGGCAGGGAGCTCCCAGCTGTAGCACAGCTGCGAGCCCAGCCACGTGCTTGGTGCGGATTGGCCGCGGCCCAGCCCGCAGGCCTTTTTAGGCAGGCGCGGGGCTGGGGAAGGCACGGAGCAACAACCGTAGGCTTCCCGTGCATCTGTCGCCCGTGCCTTGTTCCAGTCCAACCCGTGTCTGCGTTCCGCTGCCCGGCTCTACCAAGACCCTACCCTGCGTTAAAGGTGCAGTAACCATTTTGTGTTCGGGGTGAGGCAACCTGTTGTTATTTCCGTTGACGCCTGCTGTTAAGGCAAACCTCAGTTCAAGGCCCCTTGCTGGCTGCAGCGCCCCTGTGGGACTGTTTGGGACGCTGCTGGTGGCCACCTCCGGCCCGACCCCTGCTTGACCTCAGCCCGCGCTGACAACTCTTCCCCATACTATGTCTAACTATAATCTGCTTTTATTAGCTATGAGAAGCTTGAATCCTATTTTAATTGTAAATTTAATGACAATATTCTAAAAGAAAAGTAGTTCAGACTTTAAAGAAACAAATACATTTCTATTTTGAAGAAAACATGAATAAAGGTACCTCTATGAATATTACGTAGGATGTGGGTAAAGCCATCACATGGGGCTTTATAATAGAAGGAAACAGAACTGAGAAAGAAGAGACATGAAAAAGAAGACCAAATTCTAATGGAAATAAAGAAGAGAGAAGAATAAAAGAAATCTCCATCAAGTACAAAACCGTTAAAAGAGATTAAAATACTTCAAAAACAACATTCATTGTTAATTGTGCTGCAAATGGAAAACAAATCTAAAATTCTTGAAACAAAACATTTTGAATTTTCGAACAAGCCAGGAAAATGGTTAGCACATAAATTAAGGAAAGAAAGAGAGAAAAAATTAATCACTGAGATAAAAAAGGGGGCAGAAATAGTTACACAACAGGAAAAGATAAAACAGATATTCCATAAATATTTCTCAAATTTATACTCTGAAGGTGCACAACAAGTCACCCACCTGACAAAATTGAAAAACTATTTACAAGAAATAAGTATACTCTAGTTTTCAGAAGAACAAAGAAATTACCTTAACCAATCAATAACAGCAAGAGAAATCTCAGAAGTAATTAAAAGGATGAAACCAGAGAAAACTTCTGAACCTGATGGATTGACAGCTGCATATTAGAAGACCTTTGAAAATGAACAGTTGCTACCATTGCAAAAAGCAACCAAATATTAAAGGAAAAGAAGCTGAGTCATGGGACATTGCAAATGTGTCTCCAATCCCTAAAGAAGGAAGAGATCCACAACAAATAAAGAATTACAGACCAATTTCATTATTAAATTTAAATTGTAAAGTTTATGCATCAATTTTGGATAAAAGACTAAAAAAGGTCTCTAAAGATTGGATATAAGATGATCAAACTGATTTTTTACCTGGCTGACAATTAAGAGACAAGACCTGCCTGTCAGGATATTCAAGGTGAATGCAGGCATTGTTTTCCAGGTGGACAGCAGAAGTGGAGTGATGTGGCCTTGGCAGACCCAGAAAATCTTTTGTCTCATCACCAAGTGAAGGTTGCCAAGGGGGAAAGTGATTGGATCACCCCAAAAGGTCCGGGGTGCTAGCAAGCCCTCAAAAAGGCTAGAGTTTGCTCAATGTTTCACCTTTTACGCTTTTTCCTAACTGGTCATGGAATCTTGCTGAGAGATTTATGCTGCTGGTTTGCTTGCTGATATCCTTGCTGATTTACTGCTGTATTTATTCTGCTTTGGTATACAGCTGGCTGCGTTATCTGAACCTTAGTGTGCTAAAATAAACTAACAAGCACTGAGCCTAACAAATGAGCTTTCAGAACTGTTTTTTGCTCCAGTGATGTTGACTGGTCGCAACAAGATAACACTTCCCTGTCAGCACTCTGTGTAAACTCTGAGGAACTGTTTCACACCAACCCTGACACTACCATATTTGCCAGTGTATAAGACACACTGGTGTATAAGATGCACCCTATTTATATGCCAGCAAATACACCACTGTATAAGGCGCATCTCATTTTCAAACAGTATTTTTCAGGGGGGAAAAGTGAGTTTTATACGCCAGCAAATACAGTAACTTAAATACTATACAGTATTTTGAACACCATAAGGATAAGAAGTTGGCACTGATATTCCTCGAAACTGAAACTTTTGAAATAGAGAAAAATTGAACACACAAATAAACCAGGTAAATGCATATAAATTAAGAAAAGAGAGGGAGAGAAGAAATTGATTTTTAAATTGAGAGATGGGGATAAATAATTTACTAGAGACAGAAATTTACAAAGAATTTACAAAAGATTTACAAAGAGATTTACAAAGACAAATCTATATTCAGAAAAGGATGTGAATAAGAAAGAAACTGGAGAATATTTGAAAAATCAAAGTCTATTTAGACAGCCAGTGGAAGAAAAAACAATGTAAAATAATAGTTAATAAAGAAAAAATAAAAACAATTCTTTTATAGTACAGAAGGGTAGAAGACAAGGTTTTCTCCTGTTTCTGCTCATATTTATTCTAGCATTAGAAGTTTTGAATATTGTAATCAGACAAGAAACTGAAATGAAAGGAGTTAAGGTTAGAAAAACAGAATTTAAATTAACAGCATTTGCAGATGACTTAGTGATTATTTTTCAAGAACGAGTATACTTGACACTGAAGTTACAAGACATAATAAAAAAATTTGGAAAACAAGCTGGCTTGAAGATAAATAAGGATAAGAGCTGTTACCCTGTTTACTGGGGGTCCCGGGAGGGACACCTAAATAACCAAACTATAAAACACAATTTTGGGGAAAATTAGCTGGAGCACTCACTTAAGCTAGCGAGAAGCAGGGTAACTTAGCAGGATCTTGCAACCCAGCGTCTATGGGGTCAGGTCAGTCAAGCAGCCAGATGGGTTTAAAGTAATAAAAATGATGCTTTATTGAATACAAGCAAATATCAAAAACATCACAGTCACACAGCTAACTAAGAAATTAGAGGTTGAATTAAGGATAGGGACTTTCAGAGGAAAATGGGTGATAGAATACCTTTCTCGTCATCCTGGACCTCGGGAGGGAAGCTGGGAGTGCAGAGAAGAAGCTCAGCTCGATTAGCTGAGGGGAGCTCGCCAAGCAAGCAGCAGCAAGACGGGTTGAAACTAGGAGCGATTCCAGGAAGGTCTCGGAATCAGAGGTTTTTATGAGGTGAATTGGGACTGCAGGCTATGCCTTACTTGGGATAACAATGAGTTTTGGGTGTGAAACAATGTCTCGGAAAGGTCACAACTTTGCATGATGGAATCAGAGCCGAATTAACAATAATGTAGCCAGTATGCAAATACGCAGCACTTATCAGTGGGCAGCACAACCTTTGTCCAGTAGCCTGCTCGGGACAGGAAGCTTTTGTTAGTATTGTGCATATGTAATGAGGTGTTTGCCGGATAGGTCCCTGAAGCAATGAACCGGCTATGTCTGGCCTGCCTGGGTGGGGAATGGACTGTCCAGCAATTATCAGCCATGCCTGTTTGCATACTTGTCCAGTGGCCTCGCAAACACGTGGAGTGGGGTGGCAGGGGAAAGCTGAATTGTTTGATATCAAAATGATGTCGGGTGCTATCTCCGGGTAGGCCGAGACTGCAGTAACAGACCAAAGTATTGTTGTTGTTTTTTTAAAAAAAGAACATCCATGACAGAAATTAATTTCACGAGAAAACTGAATTTACTATTGAAAAGAAAGTTACATACTTTCTTAACTGGAGATACCAATCAATTATATGAAAATAATTATATGAAGCCATGGAAAGATATCAAGATATCTTGACTTGGAGAAGTGGCAAAAACTGAACATATTATTACTAGGGAGAATCTTGGTAATAAAGATGAATGTTCTTCCAAAGAACATCCAAATGCTTCCAATTGTACCTAAAGAAATACTATTTAGAATGTGACAAAAAGATTTATCAGGATTTGCGTGAAGAGGCAAGAAACCTAGGATAATATTTAAGGTGTTACAAGATCCAAAAGAATGGGGTGGTCTTAGACTGCCAATCTTAAAGAGTTACTTTGCAGCATCAGCTTTGACTTGTATTAAAAATGGATAACATTGAAAGACAACAAATTATTGAATTCAGAGGGTTATGATGTAAGATTTATATGACACGTATACTTATGGCATGATAAAGTGAAGGTCAATGTGACCTTTAACAATCATTGTATTAGGTATGCTATGCTAAGTCCTTGGAATAAATAAAAATCTAGATTGTGTATAAAAAAACTTCTTTGGATTTTGCCACAAGAAGCTTTCTAACAGAACAGAAATAAGAGTTGATCAACATTGGTTGATATATGAAGATTTATAGGACAGATTGAGGTTATGAAATGAAATCTCTACAACAATTGCAAGAAGGCTTCAATCTACAATGGCTTTCACACAGACAATATTACTTAACATTTATGGAAGACAGAAAGAATAAAGATCTTGACAAGGACTAATTAGAATTTGAACTGTTACTATGTGCTAATGATGATTATATGATTCTCAGATTATATAAGTTAAGGAATATGTAAGCAATTAGGCCAAGAATTTTGGATATAATATATTTATGAATCATTGGGACTTTGGAAAGAAATTAAAAATATACTTTGCTATGATTTTCAAGAAAACTTTCAGAAAATGATGTTACTCTGATATCTTACATTGAAGAGACTGTCAAAAATGCATAAAGATATGTTAAGTATGAAGGTATTATTGGTGGGGCCATATGCCCCGCTGGAAAATAAAAACGATTTTTACGAGAAGCTTCTAGGGAAAATAAGGGAAGTAGAATGTCAAAATGTATTAATTATGGGAGACTAGAATGGTATTACCCAACCGGAATTAGACAGGTCTACAGCTAAAAGGAAAAAGAAAAATGCTGGAAAATTACCTAAAGTATTCTTTGATCTGATGGAAAATTTAACATTAGTAGATGTTTGGAGAAGCCTATACGGGAAACAAAAAGAATATACCTATTTCTCTGAGATATACAAAACCTGGTCAAGTATAGACATGATCTGGTGTACTAAATCAATAATTAGACAACTTTGCAAAATGGAAATTATGCTAAGAGATAGATCAGATCATGCCCCTTTAGTATTAACAATGGAAGATCAGAAATCAGAATTTAGATGGCGATTGAACGAGAATTTACTGAAGGATGAGAAAATAATAGAAAAAGGTAAGAAGGTAATCGAAAGATATTTTGTAGAAAATTTGAATAAGGGAGTGCCCATTGAAACAGTCTGGGATGCTGGTAAGGCAGTAATGCAGGGTTTTTTGCTACAACAGGATATAAAACTTAAAAAAGAGAAAAAGGAAAAAGAACAGGTCTTAACGACGGAAATACAGCAATTAGAGAAATTATTGAAAAGCTCTCCCGGAAATATAAAGATAATAGATCAAGTAAAGGTGTTGCAAAAATAAATATCAATCCAGGATACCCATGAAATTGAAAGAAAATTGAAATTTATAAAGCAAAAAACCTTCTTTTTCGCAAATAAAGCAAATAGGTGGCTAGCCCATAAAATTCAAAAAGAGAGGGAAAAGCAGTTAATATTTCAGATAAATGATAATAATAGAACGTTGACTAAACAGGGGGATATAAAGAAGGCCTTTGAAAGGTTTTATAGAAATTTATATGCCGATTCAGGTACATCTCAATTAAGCAGTAAGATTGAGAAGTATTTAAGTGAAGGGGGGATACCAAAAGTCACTGATGAGCAGAGGCAACAATTAAATCAGTTTATAACTAAGGAAGAAATAATACAAGCCATCCGGAAACAAAAATTAGGGAAAGCTCCAGGACCAGACGGCCTTACTGCGCTGTATTATAAAACATTTCATGAACAGTTAATAAATCCCCTCCAGGACATAATGAATGGAATGACCAAAGATATGTCACCCCCATCGTGGGGAGAAGCCAATATTACTTTGATTCAAAAGGAAGAGAAGGACCCAAAAGAATTAAGTAATTATAGACCCATCTCATTATTAAATGTAGATTATAAAATATTCGCCACAATATTAATGGAGAGATTAAAGAAAATTATGCAGGCAATAATCCATATAGATCAGTCCAGCTTTTTACCAGGTAGATTTTTAAAAAATAATATACGGACAGTGTTGAATGTAATAGAATAAAAAGAAAATGGCAATATGTTTTCTCACGCTGATAAAGCGTTTGATAGAGTAAATTGGGTATTTCTAGACCAAACAATAAAAGCTATAAATCTGGGATCTCAATATATGGAATGGGTGAGAGCTATATATAATGATCAAAAGGCCAGGATAACTGTAAATGGCAATACAACTCAAAGTATAAGGATAAGTAGAGGAGTACGACAAGGCTGTCCTCTGGCCCCATTGTTGTTTATATTGGTGTTAGAAATATTTAATAATAAGCTGAGACAAGAACACCAAATTAAAGAAATAAAAATTAAGAAACAAGAGTATAAAATCAGTGCGTACGTGGATGATTTGGCAATCATTTTGGAAGATCCCTTATCAAGTATAGATACATTAATGAATAGATTGATAGAATTTGGAACTGTATCAGGTTACAAAACAAAACACAAAAATAATGGTTAAAAACATACATGTGAAGGAAGAACAGGAACTAATAAATAAAACAGGCTTCACATCAGTGAAGAGGGTAAGATATCTAGGGGTGAACATTACAAGAAACAATGTAGATCTATTTGACAATAACTATAAGAAGATATGGTTGGAGTTACGGGAGGAACTTAGAAGATGGCAAAAAGATGGAATTATCATTGTTGGGTAGAATATCTGCAGTTAAGATGAACTTACTCCCAAAAATTAATTTTTTGTTCCAAAATCTTCCGATCATTATGAATGAAAAACCCTTTAAAGATTGGAATCAAGAATTGCGAAAATTTATATGGAAGGGAAAGTGACCAAGAATTAAACTTAAGGTATTAGAAGATAGTAAGGAAAGAGGAGGAATGGGTCTACCTAATTTAAAACTATATTATTACGCGAATTGCCTAGAATGGGTGAGCGAATGGATAACTTTGAGAAATACCAGAATCTTAGATTTAGAAGGCGAAGATCTATATTTTGGATGGCATGCCTACGTTTGGTATGGCAAATCTCCTATAGATAAAGAATTTAGATCCCACTATCTGAGAAAGTCTCTGTTAAATGCATGGTTAAAATATAAAAAGCAACTATATTTAAAAATCTCATTGTGGGTTTCAACCTATGAGGCCTTTTACAAAAGAGAAATCCCTAAGATAGATACTTGGCTTAAATATAAGGATACACTGAGTATACAAGGAGATAATATAAATTTTAAATCTAAAGATGAATTAAAAGCCCATGGATGGCAGACACACTGGTTATTATTTACACAATTACAACAAAGATATAAGAAGGATAGAGAAGCGGAAAGTTTTGAAATTAGAGAAAGAGAGTATGATAGAATTTTAAAACCAGGGAAAAAACATAAAATAAGCCAAATATATAGTATACTACTTGCCTTACAAAACGAGGCAGAAGTAGTCAAGAAGACTATGGTAAAGTGGGCTCAAAATCTAAACCATGCATTTACTATGGAGCAGTGGGAAAATTCATGGAGAAATACTTGGAAGCTATTAAAGCCATCTAGTTTAAGAGAAAATTATTATAAAATGCTTCATAGATGGTATATCACTCCACCCCAAATTGCCAAGATACAAAAAAATCAGAATGATACCTGTTGGAAATGTAATTTGAAAGGTACTTTTTATCACTTACGGTGGCAATGTGAAGAAACAAAAACTTTCTGGATAGGTGTACATAATAACATCCAAGACGTTTTAAAAATAATTTTTTTATTATCGCCCAAAATATATCTTCTTAACATGATAGAGGATTTACATATAAATAATTCCAAAAAGAAAGTAATCTTATATATGATAACAGCTGCTAGATTATGCTATGCTCAGGTGTGGAAGCAAAAAAGGTCCCCAAGATTAGAAGATTGGCTATTAAAACTATTTGATATGGTGGAAACTGACTTGATAATAGAGTCCCTGAAAAATAGAGAAAAAAAGAAAACCATTGAAGAATGGAGGCTAATCTCTTCCCTTTGGGAATTCTATTGGGGTAAGAAAGCTACTATTTTTTTAGGGTATTGAAAGTGTGTCCAGAAAATTTGAGTTTCCAATGATAACATGACAATACGACGAAAAGGAAGATAAGGATGGAATAGAAAGGTGTAACATTATTATTTTTTTACTTTAATTTTTATAAAATTAATTACAAATAAAAAAAACCAGTAAGATATAAAACAATAAAAATATAAATCAATGACAAAAAATTCAGCAAAACCTTTAACTACTATCCCAGTAAAGTAAAGCCTATAAATAGCTTCTCTATTAATATATATCCCACTGTATCAATTTTTATCACTTCCCACTTATCCCTTTCTGGTTTATTTTGTAAATTTATATTTGTCCCTCTGTTTTACAATTACAAATTATAATATTTTAAATTGAACATAAAACATAAATCGTAAGTATTTCTTTAACATAGCAAGACCACCTAAATACTACATCTCCTATCACTAGTACCCCAATTCAATTCCATTAGGGTAAGTAACTTTCCATTAATCCACCGTCCCATTAATTTATACTTAGAAAAGAAAAAAAAACACCTTACATCTATTATTTTACAAATTTTTATATAATCACCGTCAGATCGTATCTTTTTTGTAGAAAATTTGTTACCAATTTCCATTCTGTATCGTAAGTGTTCATTGCATCTTTCTGTATTTTGGTAAGTTGGTCACAAATTTTCAATTCGTCAAGTTTGAATAACCATTCATCTATCTCCGGAGTTTGCAAATTCTTCCAATATCTTGCGAACACAATTCTAGCAGATGTGACCATATACAATATTATTCGCCATCTACCTCTCACCATCAGTTATTGATTATCTGGAATAATGTTCAACAGATATAATTCTGGCATCAATTGTATGTTTATCTCAAGCGTTTCTTCTATCGTTTTGTGAATATTTTTCCAAAACTTTCTTGCTTTATGACACATCCACCACATATGGAAAAAGTCCCTTCTTCCTGATTGCATTTCCAGCAAAGTTTCTTATTGGTATTATACATTTTAGCTAATTTATGTGGACTTAAATACCATTGATAAAGCATCTTTAAATAGTTCTCTTTCAAGTCTTGGGCAAGAGTAAATTTCTGTGTCCTTTTCCAACTTTTTTGCCAATCTTCGAGTTTAATAGTTCTTCCTATATTTTGGGACTATCTAATCATTGTTTGCTTTATTGTTTCCTCCTCCAAGTTTCGGTTCAAAAGAAAAGTAGAAAGGTGTAACATTATAATGTATCATCATAATAACTATAATAATAATTTTGTATTTAGAAGGAATATTACAGATAAGTAAGCAGATATATCTTGGGTTTCAGCGGGGGGGTTCATTAATGTGGGAGGAGGTGGTGGTATGATTACCATTGTGAATATATTTTTTAATATATATGATTTGTAGGGGAGTGTACAAGAATGTAAAATATAGAAAATAGAAAACAGAAATGTAGAAATAGAAAAAAAAATGCTTAGAATACAGAAATATATAGAATACAGAAAAATAAATTCTGGTTGAACTTTGTAATTTATATTTAGTATATAAATATACTATATATAAATAGTATAAATATACTAAATGTAATCCATATATAAAAAATGGTTAATACCACCACCATTCGTCTAAGTGGGAATACATGTTTTATGTTTCTTGTGTTTATTTCTTCTTTTTGTATTTGTTTTTTTCATTGTGCTTTATTAGGTTTATTAGGTTTTGTATTTGGTTTTGTTTTTTGTTTGTCTTTTCTTTTGGGCTTTGTTATGTTTTAGTAGATTAGTTTATGTAGTTTGTGTTGTAATACGCCTATGCACTTGTTTTTTTTGTTGTATGTGAACACAATATTAATAAAAATTATTAAAAATTAAAAAAAAATCATAGCTTGTGAAGACAGGATTTGAACTTGTTACTGCAGTAAAAGTGTTGAATAATGTCCTAGAAAAAAAAGCATAAAGATATGACAGATAGATGTTGGAAATGAAAAAGAATATACGGGAACTTTGTTTCATATGTAGTGGGCCTGTGAAAGGGCTAAAAATTTGTGGATGGGAGAACAGAATATGATTCAAAGAATTTTGAAATGTCAAATAGTTTTTATCAAATAGTCCATTTTTCTCCTCAATGGAATTGTTGGAAATTGTGCCTTCAATACCTCACTTTTAAGAAATTCCCATTCATTATGGAACTCCCTTCTCCTTTAATTTCTTGACCATGGGATCACACCTAGTATCTCCATAAACTGACTGAAATCCACTTTCTTAAAGTCTAGAATGCATGCCTGGCTATGCTTGGCTTCCCCTTTCCACTGCAAAATAGAGTCTAGGATAACCAAATCATCATTGTTGGCTAGGATCAGATCTAAAATAGCTGTTCCCCTTGTTGCCTCTTCCACATTCTGGACAATGAATTTGTCTGCAAGGCAAGTGAGGAGTCTGGTGGACCTTATATTCTTGGCAGAATCTGACTTTCAACAAATACAAGGATAGCTAAAATCTCCCATAACTACTATATCTCTCCTTTCTGAATGGTTCATCATGTGCTGCAGGAAGGAATCTTCTAAGTGCTCAGTCTGGCTTGGAGGACTGTAGTAGATCCCCGCAATGACATCCCTGTTCTCTCTCCTTTAATTTTTACCCAGATGCTCTCAATCTGGCTTTCAGGATTTTTTAAAAAATTAATTTTTATTAAATTTTTTAATGAAATTTTTTTAAAAAAACCCTCCCTGCTTCCAGACATCAATTTTCCCAGTTGAATCTGAGTTTAACATTACATTCCATATAAACATTCCGTTCCGTACATTATCTCCATTTTATAACAACCATATACTATTGCTTTTAGCTTATATGTAACTATTTACAATTAATCTTTTACCACCTTATTTTGTCTTCCTCCTTTCTCACAGCCTTTCTTTCTTTCCCCCTATTTCATTCTTTTATCCAATTCAATACCTCTCGCCATTCTCTTTCAAAGCCCTGGATTGGCTTATTTTTAAGTGAAAAAGTTAGCTTTTCTGTCGCTATCATATCCAGGACTTTGAATTTCCATTCTCTTATATCAATATATTTTCCTTATTTCCAATGTTGAGCATAAGTCAATCTTGCTGCAGTTATTATATCTAACAATGTCGTTTGATAAGATCTTATTTCTCTTTGTTGCCCTAACATATTCAACAAATAAAGTTCTGGCTTCATTTCAAAGTTAAAACCATGCATTCTTTGAATGTCATCATGTATTTCTTTCCAAAACTTTTTTGCTATTTTCCAGGTCCACCACATATAAAAAAAAGATCCCTCTTTCTCATCACATTTCCAACATTTTCCATTCCCATTTCTTGTTATTTTTTTCAATTTTACAAGCATCATGTACCATCTGTATAACATTTTATAAAAAAATTCTCTTAAATTCAAACTTGGTGTAAATTTTACATCTGTGTTCCATGCCCTCACCCACGTATCCAACTCAATTGGATGTCCTATATTTTGAGCCCATCTAACCATGTTATTTTTAACAGTTTCTGGTTCCATCTCTCTTTGTAACAATATTTTGTAAAATCTGGAAATTCTCTTTTTCTGGTCCCCTTTCATCAATACATCCAGTTCATTTTCATTTCTTTCAAACCCGTATAATTTTTGATCCATTTTAAATCTCTCTTTTATTTGTCTCCATGAGAACCAGTTCATTTCACGACCTTGCTCTTTTAATTCCTCTTCTGTACTCATTCTTAACTTTGTACCATCCTTTTTCAATAGCTCTTGATACATCAATAATTTTCCCTGCTTCGTTGGAGCAATATTAAATGCTTCTTGGGGTGAGGTCCACATCGGAAGTCTTCTATACAATTTGTGTTTTATTTGTATCCAAACTTTCAATAAAGACTTTCGGATACAATGATTGTTAAAGTCTTTATTCACCTTTACTTTATCATAGCATAAGTATCCGTGCCAACCAAATCTATTTTCTGTCCCTTCAACTTCTTTTATTGTTGTGTTCTCTACTTGAATCCAATCTTTAATTATTTCTAAGCAGCATGCTTGATAATATATTTTCAGCGATGGCACATCAAAACCCCCTCTCTCCTTTGCATCTTGTAATGTTTTAAATCTTATTCTTGGTTTTTTGCCTTGCCAGATAAACTTCCGTAGCCTTTTTTCCCATTCTTTAAAGATCTTTTCTTCTCCTATTATTGGCAAATTTTGGAACAGGAACATTAGCTTAGGCAATAGGGACATTTTAAAAGCATTTATTCTTCCGAATAGGGATAAATTCATATTTGTCCATTTTTCCATTTTGCTTTGAATCTCCTTCCATGTCTTCTCATAATTGTTATCAAATAATTCTTGATTTTTGTTATATTTACTTCTAAATATTTTCTTTTCTTTACTATTTGATATCCTGATCTCTTTTCCAAATTTTCTTGTTCTTTTAAGCAGAGGCTAGATGGCCATCTATCGGGAATGCTTTGAGGGTGTTCCTGCATAGCAGGGGGTTGGACTGGATGGCCCGTGTGGTCTCTTCCAAGTCTACATTTCTATGATTCTATGATTCTATTTAATGTCATCATCTTCGTTTTTTCTATATTTACCTTATATCCTGCTATTTGTCCATATTTTTGCAGGATTTCCTTCAACCTCTGTATTGAATCTTGTGGTTCCTCAAGAAATATTATCACGTCACCTGCAAAGGCTTTGTACTTTATCTCCTTCCTTTTTGTTTTTAATCCTTTTATTTGTGGATCTTCATTTATTACTAGCAGTAATACCTCTAAAACTGCTATAAATAATAACGGTGATAACAGGCATCCATTCTCTCTTCTTCTTAACCTGTACGCAAGCCATTTCCCAATCTTGTTTGCCTGCTCAAACTGGGTTACTTTTAGTTGTTTCATCTTCTTCTCTATTTCTTCTTGTAAATTCATCCTTATCTTTTGTTGTATTATCTTTATTTCCGCTTGTATTGATTTTTCCTCTGGATTTTCCCTACATTCTTTTTCTTTTTCTTGAAGTTTTGTTATCAATTCTTGATATTCCTGTCGCTTTTTCTTATTTTGAATTTGTCTTTTTTGAATGAAGAAACCTCTCATCACTGCTTTGGATGCATCCCAAATCATCTTCATTTTCATATCCTCCTTTACATTTTCCATGAAGCAGTTTTTCAATGTTTCTTTCGCCTGTTGTATCACCTCTTCATCATTTAATAGATTATCATTCAATCTCCATTGAAATTGTTTTGTAGTTTCTTGTGTTTGCATCATCATTGGATGGTGATCAGAAATAATTTTTGGCAATATTTCTATCTTCTTTACCTCTGTTAAAAATTGTTTCGACACCACTATCATATCTATTCTTGACCGAGATTGATGCACTTCAGAGAAATATGTATAATCCTTTTCGTTTGGGTAAAAGATTCTCCGTGCGTCTATTACTGCTATTTCCTCACACATCTCAAAAAAGGTATTTGGAAGTTTCCCTTTTTGTCCTTTATCTTGTTTTTTCGTAGTTGATTTCCTGTCCATTTCCACATCAATAACACCATTCCAGTCTCCCGCTAATATCTAATCCTCATATTCATATTCAGATATTTTCTCTTTCATTTCTTTATAAAATCTTCCTTTATTCTCATTTGGGGCATACACTCCAATCAGTAATATTTTTTTTCCATTTTTTTCAAGTTCTACTTCTAATAATCTTCCTTCCTCATCTTCTCTTGTTTTCTTTGCAGGGATATTTCTATCAATATTATATTGCCACTCCTAGTTTTTTCTTTTTATATAGCAAGGTGAAACATTGGCCTAATTTTGAGTTGTATAAGTATTTGTCTTGATTTTTCTTTATATGACTCTCTAATAATATTATTATTTGGGGTCTGGCTTTCAGGATTTAAGTAAGGGTTCTCTTCACAGGTCTTTTTATTTTCTTTCTTTTTATTTTACTGAGATAAAAGAATAAATAATAGACAAAATAGAAACAAAAAATATACAAAGGAAAGAAAATTAAAACTAAAATATACAATAAGTTTGATATAAAATTAAAATTAAAATATATAACAAAACAACTACAATAACACAATAACACAACCAATACAGCTACAAAAATGAGGAACAAAAATAAACAGCACCTAATTGAAAAGTAGGTCCCCAGCCTTGCATTCAGTAAACAATAATATAATAGTAATGTTACCCTGTTAACTGAGGGTCCCGGAAGGGGAGCCCAAATAACCAAAACACAATAACGAAAAATGGGGAAATTAACTGGAACATTTGCTTTTAGCTAACGAGAGCCAGGGTAACTTGGCGGGGATCTTGTAACCCAATGTCTATGAGGTCAGGTCAGATAAGCAGTCAGACTGTTTTAAAATAGCAAAAATTGATATTTTATTAACAACAGACAAACACTTAAGACAACACAACCACACAGCTAACTCGGAAATAAGAAATAAGAGTTTTCGGGGAAATGGGTGATACGACACCTTTCTCGTAGTCCCGAAGAAGTTGCAGATGGAGAGAAGAAGCTCAGCGTGGTTCACTGAGGGGAGCTTGCCGGGAAAAACAGCAACAGGGCGATCTGGAACTTGGGAGTGATCCCAGGAAGCTCTCGGAACTGGGGGGTTTTATAGGGAAAGATATGACCGTGGGCTAGTCTGGACTTGGGAGAGAACAATGAGGTTTGGGCGTGGGACAATGTCTCCGAAAGGTCAGAATTTAACATGATTGAGTTAAGTCCGAATTGACAATAGAATGGCCAGTATGCAGATGCAGCTCACCTGGGCAGTTGAGCCTCTAGCTCGTCAGGGTGCCTGCTCAGGGCAGGGGACTCTTTGTATTAGCGTGCATCCTTAATGAAGTGTTTGTCTAGGGAGGTCTCCTAAAGCAAGATCTGGCTGAGTCTGGCTTGCCTAGGTGGAGAAAGGGATGTTTCAGCAATTAATAGCCATGCCTAGCTCCGTGCTTGTTCGGGGGCCTCACAAACACTTGGCTGAGGATGGCAAAATGTGGGCGAATTGTGATATCAAAATGATATCTAGTATCTACCGAAACCAGGCCAGTTCACAGTGATAACAGTAATACTAATCATTCTACTCAAAAATAATATATCATTTAATATTAGCTGTTCAATCTGAAATCAATTAAAATAATATGTAATTAATAATACCTAAATTCTAGATATCACTTCTAACATAATTATTAAAAGGTTATAATTGTGTATTAAGATATTCTAATGATGTAACATAAAATTATAATCACCCACTCACTACTCATCTCCTTGGCTGTAAGAATCACATTTCTACTGACTTTACCTTAGTACCATTAAACAGCCTATACAACCTAATCTAGTATTCAGGGTAACTTCTCTTGCAGTAGTAAAATAATTAATATTGAACAAGTGAAAAGAGAGTCACCTTGGATATTTTATTTCACTTTTAAATTTTCCTTCAAAATTGAATATCATCATAGGTCATAGGTCAAAAACCATGTCGTTTTCATAGTCATTAGAACATTACCTTTAAATTTCAAAGCCTATACCTGAACCAACAAAATCAATAACTGTTTTGTCTTCCAAACCACATGTTGTTGTTGTTGTTGTTGTTGTTGTTATTACTATTATTAACCTTTCTGATTTCCTTTTTTTATATACTTTATTTTTACATATACAGATATAATAAAACCATAACATACACATTATTCTATCAAACGTATATTACAAATATCATTTTTATATCTATTTACATTCCCATGGAAATGTATTTTAAGTAATTTATACTACTTTACTATCATTATTATCCAGATATCTTCAAACATTTCCTGACTTCCATGTCTACTCGATCAGAATTAATTACTGACTAAAAATATCTTCTTGAAGCTCCCTAATACCTAGAACAATTATCCAAAAAGTTAAACTTAATAGTCTCAATTTCTAACAACGTTTTGACTTCACCTTTCTATCTAGTCTTCTCTCCTTTATACATTTACCATATATACGACTTCATGCAGTACCCATTACTTCCTCTATTCTTTAACTAACTTCAGCCTAAATGGATAACATTTTTATACTAATTCCTTCATGCCCAATACCCTTTTTCCAACATGTATTGTTCCACTTGTTGCCACCCGTTTCCCATTGTACCAGTTATACCACTCACTTTTCCTTTTAAGTATAATGAGAAAGTATCAAATTGTTTTAACAGCTACTTTCTGGGCCCAATTTGATATTTCAGGGACATTCTCTAATTTCCATATTCTAGCGAACACAAGTCTTGCAGCCGTCACTAAATAAAGTATAATTCTCTTAATATTTTGATTGGAAATTCTTATTAAACATAAATGTCATGTTTAACAGATACAATTCGGGCATCATAGGAAAAGTGACACCAAAAATTTCCTTTATCACCTCGTGTATTTTAACCCAGTACTTTTTAGTTCTTGCAAGATGTCCACACTCCAGGCATGGAAAAACGTACCAGTGTTCTCTTTACACTTCCAGCATTTGCTATTTCCAGTATTGTATATTTTACATATCCTTTCTGGCGTTAAATAGCACCGATACATCATCTTTATAAAGTTTTCTTTTAAATCTTGAGAGCTAGTAAATTTCAGTGTATCCTTTCACGCTAATTCCCAGTTTTCTAATAAATTTCATGCTAAAATTTTTAGCCCATGTAATCATAACATCTTTTACTTTTTCATCTTCCATATTTCTGGCCAAAAATATTTATAAAAAAGCGAGATCTTCTGTCTGGTTTTCAAAAATATAATGGACTCTAAATCATTATAAGATTTTTGAGCAGAAATTCCTGTTTCTTGCAAGTCTTTTAAAAATCTCTCTTTTAATTGCAAGTATGGAAACCAGTTTAATTTGTACCCCGCTCTTCGACTTCTCCCGTGACTGTAAATGACTCGCTCCAACCTGGTCAATCCGTAACAAGATCCTTATATCTAAGCCACTCTTGTTGATCTGTCCAATCCGCGTAAAATGCTTCCTGGAGATATCCATAAGGGTATTTTTGTGTATGTATGCTTTTTTATGCTTTTTCCAAACACGAATTAAAGATCTACGTACATAATGATTATTAAAATCCTTATCAATCTTCTCTTTCCCATACCATAAATACGCATGAAAACCAAATCGCAGTCGCCCCTTCAATTGTCAAATGTCTTAGTCCTTCAACTTAATCCAGTCACATATCCACATCATGGCATTCGCATAATAATATAATCTTAAATCCGGTAAACCACAACCGCCTTGTTGAGGTAATTCAGTCATCAATTTCCTTTTAATTTGTGGTTTCTTATTTGCCCATATAAATTTAGAATTTCCTTTTCCCAAACTTTAAAAGGTTTCTCATTTGTAATAATAGGAAGGTTTTGAAATAAAAAATTAAATTTAGGGAGAACATTCATTTTTATAGCTCCGATTCTTCCTAGTAATGACAAATTAAGGTTCTTCCATCTTTTTAAGTCCATCTCAATTTCCTTCCAAATTTTTTTGTAATTGTTGTCAAATAAATCTTTATTAGATTCAGTGAACCAAAACCCTAAATACTTCACTTTCTTCTCAATTTTGCAGCCAGATATCTTTGTGATTTCTTCTTTCTCCTTTTGTCTCAAATTTTTAGTCATAATATAAGTTTTGTTTCTATTTATTTTGAATCCTGTGGCTTTTCCAAATTTATTTATTTCTGCCATTAATTCTTTGATGCTTGCAATAGGTTCTTCCATGAAAAAAATCAAATCATCAGCAAAAGCTCGCAATTTATATTCTTATTTTAAATCTTTATCCCTTTAATGGCCAAATTAGATCTTATACTTGTGTTTAATATTTCCAACGTTGCTATAAACAACAAAGGGGAAATTGGACATCCTTGTCTTACACCCTTTTCAATTTGTATTTCTTGTGTTAGCTCTCCATTTACAACTAATTTTGCTCTTTGTATTTTATAAATAGCCTCAATCCATTCAATGAAATTGTTACCGCATCCCGCTCTTTTCAATACTTCCAACATAAATGACCAGTTGACCTTATCGAACGCTTTTTCAGCATCCAAGAACATTATCGCCAATTTTCTTTCATTCCTCTTTAAAATATTCTACTGCATTAAGCAAAATTCTAGTATTATTCCTAAGTTGTCTATTAGGTAAAAAACCATTTTGATCTTTGTGAATTATTTGATTTAAAACTTTTCTAAATCTTTCTGAAAGTATCATGGTAAATATTTTATAATCTGTGTTAAGCAAGGAAATTGGCCGATACTTTTGTAAGGTCAGATCTTTCCCTTCTTTTGGAATTAATACAATATTTGCATCTTTCCAAGAATCTGGTATTCCATTCTGTTTTATTTCATTTAAAGTTTCCGTTAATGGTACCATGATATCCTCTTCAAAAATTTTATAAAGAAGCTGTAAAACCGTCTGGTCCTGGAGCTTTGGAGATTTTCAAACTCTTAATGGCATCTGAAACTTCCTCTTTAGTAATTATTGCATTCATCTTTTGTTCGCCAGATACTGACCATACTTTATGTTCATCTAATATTTGATCTTCATCCTTCTCTTCCTCTAATGTCTTCTCTTTTTTGTAAAGCTCAGCGATAGTTTTGAAAAATTTTCTTAATTTGTTCTTGATCCTTGATTTCCCTTTGTCCCATTTTTAATTTAAAAATTCTTCTCCTCTCTCTTTCCTTACGTAATCTATATGATAGCCATTTCCCTGGCTTATTTGAATGTTCAAATTGGTTTAGACGGCAGTATTTCATTTTTCTCTATCTCTGTCATATTTCTGGCAGCTATCTGATCTTGAATTATCTTATTTCCAGTTTCAATTTTTGATTTGAACTATTATCTTGAAAATCTTTCTCTTTTGCTTTTAACAAATCCAAAAGTATTATCAATTCTTGATTTTGCTTTCTTTTTTTTATATGTTCCCATTTTTATCAAATGGCCTCTCATGACTGCCTTAAAAGCATCCCATACCGTCTTCATATCAATATTGTATTTTATATTTTCCTTAAAATAGTTTTGTAACTCTTTTTTCATATCATTCACCAGTAATTTATCTTTCAAGAGATTTTCATTGAGTTTCCAATTATATTGTTTATATGACCGCAATTTTAATGTAAGTAAAATTGGATTATGATCAGATGTTATCCTTGGGAGTATTTCCATATCATGTAAATAAGTATGTAATGTTCTTGATACCAGAAAGAGGATCAAACTCCGACATTGTATTATGACTATCTGAATAAAATGTATATCCTTTTTCTGCTCCATGTTTAAATGTCCATACATCCAACAATGACAATTGGTCCATCATCTGAAACACAATTTGAGGAAGTCTACCTTGATTTTTCTTTAATTTCTTACATTCTGATCTGTCCTCTGTGAATTAAACACACCATTAAAGTCACCCAAAATAATTATATTGTCAAAAGACATGTCATTTACACAATCTACAATTCGTTTTTGATTTTAGAATAAAATCTGGCTTTCTGATCAATTGGTGCATATACTCCTACTATCAATGCTTTAAGTTCCCTCATATAAACTTCCAACATCAAATAATGTCCATCTTGATCAGAGCAAATCTCTTTCGCCACATAGTCATTTTTAACATATATCACCAAACCTCGTTTTTTCTTTACATGAGAGGAAACAAAACATTGTCCTAATTTCGGGTTTCTTAAATATTTTAAATCTCTCTGAGCAATCTGAGTTTCTTGCAAGAAATGATATCATAATTAGTCTTTTCTAAATAGTGAAAAATATTTCTACGTTTGTATTGTGAATTTATACCTTTTGTATTCCAAGAAATATTTTAACTTCATTCCGTGTCATCCTTACATTAATTTTAAATTCTGCTATTTTCCACCTCTAATTTTCTTCAGTATACTCTAATTCGCCCGCATCAGTATCTCTTCCTCTAATTTGTTCCTTTCCCGCTCTAGTCCTTCTATGTCCTCTGTCATTTTACTTCCCCTGTATTTTTTTTAACCTTTGAACCCTTCTATGTCATCTTCTTGTTCATTCCTCTCTGGTACGATTTCACTGTCCCTTCCCATTCTTGTTAATTTTGAGTTCTCAATTTCTTCAACTTTTCATATACTTCTCTTGCTTTTTCTATTGTGTTGATTCTGTATCTTTTCTGTTTATACGTGAATAAAACCCCTTCCGTTCTGTTCCATGTATAATTTATTTTCTGCTTAATAAGTAACTGGGTAATAAATTTGTAATCTTGACGCTTTCTCAATACTTGTACCGCAATATCTTTGTATACTCTTATCTCTTGGGAATCAATAAGAAACTTCTTCTTGATAACTTCTTTGTAATATAATCTCTTTCGTCTCATATTCGTAAAAATAATCACAATATCTCGCGGAAGATTTCTTTCTCTTGCTATCCGTGAATTTATTCTAAATATTCTTTCAATACTCGCATGAATCCTTTCTTCAGTCAATTGGGTATATTCAATCAAGGCATGAACTATTCTGTCATAAACATTCTCCCGTTGTTCTGTAATGCCTCTCAGCTTCAAACACCGTTCTCTATACCGGAATCAAATTTATTCATTGTCATCTCGTCTTGGTCCTGTCTCTCCTTCAAATGTTGCGTCTGTGTCTCTATTTGTCTAGACTTTTCTTGTAAAATTGTCACCTCAGATTTCATTGCCGCCATTTCTTTCGTAATTACGTCCATCTTTTTACTTAACCCTTCTATTTCTTTCTTTATTTCTGCTTTTATTTCAGCTCGGCTTTCTTTTATATCCTGCCTTATTTCTTTTCTCAATTCTTGCCTGGATTTACGTAGTTCTTCTAAAATCAAGTTTGTATCCATGGAAGTAGTTGCAGATGTTAAATCCATTGATGACCTTCTTGTTTGTTGAAGTGTGGTAGAAATGGTTGTTTGTCTTGTTTGGGGTTTCCTTATACCAGTTGCCATTGTTCACTTCTATCACGAATACACTGGCAGTGTTACTCTTTATTTCCCCCCTTTTCACTAATACAAATGTGCTTCAATACCTTAAAATATTCTTACAAAAAACCACAATATACAAACACAATATATAACACTAATTTGTTCTAAAAATAATTTATACTTCCCCCTTTAAATATGCTTTCAATTAAGTTACCTTATTCACCAAATAGATGGAGCTGTTCAGCCACATATAAAATCCCGTTAGGGAATTGTTATTTGTTATTGGTTACACAGCTTAATCAGGTGATGTCTTATCAGTGGCTGTACAGCTTCAAGGTTATTTCAATAAAGACAGCTCCTATCTCAAAACTATCACAGGTGCAGCCACCCTGATCCATTATACACAATATCTAACAGTACATAATTTCTAAAGATACTTAAATTTCTATGTATTTTATGTATACTTGAACTTTTCATATATACTTATACACTTTATATAACTTATATCAATACTCTTTAACAAATTGCCTTACAAAAATTTTTATATGAATTTTATACTAATTTATATGTGTCTATGTAGGTTCCCCGCTTCCAACTCTGTTCTCACTTCAACTTTTAGCTTCCTGCTTCAAACAAATCGGGCATCACACTCCAAATTCACTTCCAATCACCTTCATTTTATCAGTTCCAAGGCACGTTGTTTATCAGTTCAAAGGCACGCTGTTTATCCCCTGGAAAGTTTATAGTTCCACTTCAATTCATAAGATGATTCCATTTCCCTTTTGCCAGTCCAGCCCTTTGTTATTTAAGCCAAAAAATCACTCTCGGAAGTCTCCTGTTAATCTTAAAAGTTTCAAGGGTCAAAACTTCGTCTATTTCTCCGGTCTTAGTAAGTCCTGGTTCTTTCTATAAAATAAAATCTCGCAGCAAATTCTTGAAAATTTTTAAAAATCCAAGTCCAAAGTACCCAAAATACACTAATAGACCAAAATACATAAGCCCAGTTCTTATTCTGTATCTTTACTAAATATGAAGCCTTAATGAAAAGTTCCTTGCAAGTAAAAGGTACAACGACCTGATCCAACTTCTTTCTGTCAATACACAAAAACCTTAGTCCCACTTTTCTGTATTTCTCCTTATGGCTTAGTCATTTCCTTGTTGGAGTTTACCTTGTTTTCCGATCAAGTTCAGACAGTCTCTATTTCTTCAAGTTCTTCTTTCGACAAATTTAAAAAAAAGTCCGGGCGTCACTTCAGGAAAAAATCCTACCTCCGAGCGGCTGTGGCAGTTCGACCCGCTGTTTCGTCTGGTCTTCCAGCGCCAAAGCGCCATCGGCTTACAGGCTTACAGCACGGGTCCCCTCCGAATTCCTCCGGACCCCTCTTCCCCGAAGGGGTACTTGCCCAGTTTGACAAGCAGCAGGCGTCAGCGACCCTCACGGGATCTTCTGGCCCCCGCAGATCTTCAATTTCCCTGGGATTTGCCGCTCGTGGTGACAGCCTAAGCGCAGCTATTTTCTTAAGGCTGCCATTCGTTTTGCCGCCGGACCGGAAGTCCCTTTCTGATTTCCTTTTACAAAAGCAAAACCCTGTTTAGACAAACTCAAGACAATCAGTTTCTAACCAAATCAGCAATAAACAGTGTCTTGGGGTTCTTATAATTAGAAATCCAAATTTGAGAAATCACCCAGTAGACAAATCCCTTAACAACAAATCATCTTGATTACAAGTAAATCCATCCTGAACTTAATTTCATTCTTCCCCCCTTAAGAAATGTTCTTCCCACAAAAGAACTTCCTGTCAGACATTTCTTCAGGCGCTGTCATCATTTCAACTAAACCTTGAATGTGTGATTTGAGAATTAAAGAAGACAGGACATCCTCTGCTCTATTTCTCAAGCAATCCAGATCTACTGTAGTAATATCTTGAAACATCTAGTCCATGCCAACATCTTCTTGTGCCTTTGTCATATCCAAGCCAGGGATAATCCCTTGTGCTACATCACCATCGTCCTCTTCTTGAAATGCTGTCAAATCTTCCAGCTGTTGCTGCTGTTCTTTACTATCTACTCCATCATCCAGTTTCAATGAAGATAGCTTTTCTGTAATCCTAACAAATTTTTGTTCTGTAGCTAATGTAAATTGCCTAAACTCTGCCCCAAAATGTAAAAAGTAGTTTGGTATTTCCTTTAGATTATCCAAATTATTTTTAATTATTTTTAATTTGGATAAGAGAATTCATGGTTGAAGTCATATTAGGCTCTTCTCAGTGTCAATAAGCAAAACCAAATCTTCCCAAAACAAATGATAAAACACCATAACATCCAAAATTTGCCAGGAAGCACACCACCCACAAATGGAGAGGGGATGAGAAAGTCATAGTGCATAAAAAAGGCAATTCCAGTATTCATAATTAGTATAAAAAGAACTAGAAACTGGATCCAACCTTTATGAAGTAAAATTCCCAACAAAATTCAGTCTAAACAGTCCATGCTTCAAAAATCACAAGACAATTGAGCCAGGTTCCAGTTGAGTAAAGAAAACAAAATCCTGATATAATAAAAATACAGTATTCCACTCTTAAAGTCCAATACTTAGCTGTCAAAAAATAGACCACAATTTAAAGTGTTAAAAAAATTAAAATATGTTTAATAATATGTAACACAATTATCCCAAGTAAATCCAGTGACATACTATTGAGGCATCATAGACAATGTATCACTCCCCACAGCTGCTTGTTTAAGTTTCTTTCCATCACACTGTTAAGTTCTTGTACTGTTTGCCCTGTTCTCCCTATAAGATTAGGACTATTATCTCTAGCACTTGAAGAATTCCTGCCCTCAATACTCTTTCCTTCCCCCTGTAACTCACTTTAAAGCCCTTCTAATTAGGTTGCTGAGATTCTTAGCAAAAATGTTCCTCCAACTGTGGTGCAACCCATCATTTGCCAGAAGTCTGTCTTCATGAAACTGTCAACCATGATCCAAGAATCTGAACTGTTCCTCACAGCACCATCTGTGGAACCAGTTGTTCACCTCCCCTATTTTTCTCCCTCTTCCTGGGCCATGTCCTTCAACTGGGAGAAGAGACAAAATGACAGCCTGTACATTAAGATCCTTTAGCTTCCTATGCAGAGCCTTGTAATACCGCATGATCTCTTGAAGGCTGTGACGTGCAGTGTCATTGATTCCCACATGGACCAAAAAGGAGGGATTCTAGTCAGTAGTCTTTACCAGTTTTGTCAGCCACTGCGTTATATCACAGATCTTTGTCATAGGGTGACAGTACACCTCACAAGACATCCTATCAGGCCCATAAACCACTGCTTCTGTTCCCCTCAGCAGGAAATCCCCTACTACCACCACACATCTCCTTTGGGAATTGGTAGGGAGCAATCCTTGTGCTGAATCTTGCAAGGTTCCCTACATGTTCTTTGAAGACTGACACTGTTGCTTCTGCTCCTGCCCCTCATCCTCACTGATAAGAGAGCTTCAAATTGATTCTGTAGCTCTAAACTCACAGGAAGATCTCTGATCCTTCTATTATGTGTCACATTCCTCCAAATGTCTACCTCATGAGTCTGAGGACTGAAATCCTCATCAGAGATATTCCCTTGTGTTCTTCATCCAGGAGAGTCTGCTCTGCTCTGTCCACGAAAACCCCATACTCCCTAATATGCTGAAGAGTGGCTAAATGGGCCTCAAGTTTCTGGACCTTCTCCTCCAACAGGAGAAGCAACTTGCAATTACAAATACAAATACATCCTCTGGCAAGAACACAAACATACAATAGCTGTTACAGGTGTTAGAAGTGACTACAGCAGCTCCTTCACTATGCATGCTGGATAACATGAAGTTGAAAATTTAAAGTTATTTGCCCAGTTGGATTTCTGCACAGTGCTGTTTTAATTTGATTAATTCTTATTAATTATTATCACATATTGTAAAGTTAGTTTTATTATGAAAATAATTAGTAGGCAACAAGTATATACCTTAAATTTAGTTTATGATTAAATTATTAGTTGTTACCGTTAGATTACTATTTGCTGTAGTTCACTGTGTAGTTCACTATTTGCACTGGCGCGGGAACCACTTTTTTAGTTATATGTAGTTTAGTGTTTTCCTGTAGCCTGGTTTGATGTTTGTAGTTTTGTTTTCTTTTTTGTTAGTTTTTTGTGTAGGTTATTCAATAGTTTGTTTTCTTTCGCATTATTTTGTTTTATGTATGATTGTGTGTATTTTTACTTTGTTGTCTTTGTTGTTGTTGTTTTATTATTCAATAAAAAAGTAACGATAAAAATGAAACATTTCATTGTGCTGATTAATCAGACATTTAATAACATATTATTCATGAACTTCCTATGGAAACAGCAAAAAGACAACAAATAATATGAAGACCTTAATCCTTATCTTGCTTCCTTAACTTTTATTCTGTGTCATATTCTTGTATTTAATACTACAGAATATTGCTTTGATAGTGTAGTTATATGTTTGTTGTTGTTTTTTTTGAATAAATATTTTTTAAAAGCTGAATAGAAAAATGTTTGGTTTAAACCAAAAAGTTATAGGTGAAGCTATGTCCCTATAAACAAGGAAATTTGGATCACATGAGTACATTGATGGACCCTTGTTTAGCATCTAACGTATTAACTAACATTTGCTCCAAGTAAACATTACAGTCACAATTGATCAGCCCTTCCCCACTGTAGATTACGAATTAATATTTGTGTGGAAGAAATGAAAAATAATTTCTTTCACTCTTAAGGAAAAGAATCATGAAGTTATTTCACACTGAAACACACGTTTGTATGCAACATCTCAGTACTATATCCAAAGCTATGTCTAAGATGACATGTGGTCCACAGTTGATCTATTTCTTATCGCTAAATGGCACCAGCCTTTTAGGGAGGCTGAACATATAAACAAATAGAGTCAGGCTATTTGGCAAAATATACTTCCAGCTTTAGGACATTTTTCAGGTAAACAGGATAGCCCTCAAGAACACAGGATTTAGCATTGATATTGTTAGCTTTTGTAGATTTAAATCTTCTGTGGACTTGTCCTTTCAGCATGACAAATCTAGATGATATGTTTACTTTTTAAAATATTTGTATTTCCTTTTTCAAGATCCCAGCGGAACTCCGAAGAACATTACAAATAGTAGGGGGAGAATAAGAAATCCAAACTCCAGGGATCTAAGCACCGTACTGAAAACATATGACGGTTCTTTTCTGGATTTCCTTAAAAAATGCCTTGTGTAAGACAGTTTTTATTAGTTCTGCAAAAGCCTGGTTTCTAGTCTTTTTGTTTTTGTATGTGTACATCTCTGTTCTGGTGGCCATATTTACTCTCCTGACTAAGTAATGGAAGTATAATGACATCAGATAACCCATTCCTCATGGCATTTCAGGCGTTTCATAATGAGAAGGTCAGTAAAGTTGAACAAAATTCCTGAGAGGGTGGGTTTGTTCACTATTTCACATCTTCTTTGAAATGTACAGTATTGAGAGGAGTGCTAGGTATGTTCTTGGGACACCTTCTGTTCTCATAGGCTGATTGAGAGGCCCAGGAAGCCTGCTTGCTACTGAGTTTTCCAGGTCAACAGCATCTCATCAACTGAAATTTCAGGGCTGAAATCCGAAGTTAGGGAAAGGTCCTTACGATATAGCACAAATGGCATGTGTAAGAGTTGGATGTAGAATTGGAACTGCTTCTGAGTCTACAGGTTTTGGAAATGGGAATGCTAGCAATGTGCCCAGAATCTGGGAAAAATCCAGTTAATCAAATAATATGGTAACCCAGAGGCAGGAAAAACATACAATTTTCTGATGGCTGGTCATTCAGCTAATTTCATTTAATAATGGCTGCATGCTATTCATGCTAGGGCTCAGATATCACATGGGTTTCCAGATGATACATGGGAAGTTTTTCCAGGCCATATGATGATGGTGATGATGTTTCTGCTGGGGTTTGTAAAAAGTTTGCTGACAGCCCTCTGGGACTTTCTTTCTCCCAGAACCTGTCTCTGCTTGCAGGGCTTGTACATCAAGAATGCTTATGAAGCACAACACTGGTATTCTCTGTGTGCTTCCAACTTCTCTTTCCCAATTCCCCTCCTCTTATTTCTGCCTTTTTGGTTCAGCAATGTCACACAAGCAAAACACACATACAAACACAATCACACTAACCCAGAGAGAACTGGTACTAGCTGGGAATGGGTGCAGATGTAAAGTTATCTCATATATAAAAATCAAACTTCCTTTTTCTACAGTACCACTCACACTGAGATTTATCTCCCTCTCTGGAGATCTGAAGCATTTTCATTATCATGCATTTTCTGGAACAGAAAATACATGATAATTTAGCTGACAGCCTGAGAACTGGCAACCTTAGTAGATAACCTAACTTGACTTGAAAGCATCATCTGGAAATTCCCAGAAATCTATGCAATGCCAAATGTCCATGGCAATAACAGGGCTCAAATACCGCATGACTACTGACATTAACTAGTAAGCTAGAGTGACACTAGTTGAAACCAAAGTTAAGCTGTACGCTGAGACCGCAGAACAAAAGTCAATTATTAAAAAAAAAAAAAAGACCAAAGAGGGATGCATTATAAGAAGACTAATGGTTCTCTGTATTCACTTGATTAACCTGGGAACCATTCTTTTATGGATAGGTCAATCTGGGTGGTTATTTCCATGGAAACTCTTTATCACTCAAATCTGGCTGATTTAAATTCTCAATGAGGACATTCCTAAAAGTATCTACTTCTGTTTCTCTCATTCCCTCTTTCTCTTTGGTCTGCTTCTACAGAGGTGGGCATTTGCCATGCAGAGAGGAAATAGTATATTAATGTGTTGATTTACTCTTTCTGTGAATGCCTCAATATTTTTATATCCATCATCAAACCATTATTAGTAAACCTTATGTGCTCATAAATTTATAGGAATATAACATCCTTCTAACAAGAAATTTCTTCTCTGTATTGTGTTTTATGTCAAGATGGAAGCCTTCTTTACGTATGACTCCAGAAGAAGCAATGCACCACGTGTGGATGCAGGATCCATGGTTGCATAAAGTAAAACAAAAATCCAGGATTGCTACAAAGCTGACTGAAGGATCCTTCTTCACTCTAGAAAGGAAAAAGGAGAATGTTCATAAAAATGGGCAGCAAGAAAGAAGAGGTCTGTTGATTCTGGTTCTTGGTTACCTTTTCTTTTCTTTCAGAAAGTCCTTTTTAAAACATGCCTGAGTACATGCTATGAAAACTAGCAAAGCCACTTTAAGTGAAAACTGGGGAACTTTCAGAGCTCTTTATCATGCCACATTCATGCATTATTCTCTCTCATGTAATCATCATAGATCTCACATTATCCCACTACCACCACCTTCCCATATGTTCCTAATTCTGAATTTGTTTGCCTTCATATCAGGAAAAAAATTTAAAAAGGAAAGAGCAGATTGTGATGACTGGTGTGAACAGGAAAATCTGAGATGAAGGCAATGAGCATTTCCTTTTGCAAAGCATTGCACTTCTGGCAACTTCTCTAGTTTTTTCTAAGAGTTGCACTTTTTTAATTGTTCAATTTAAGTTCAATCTTTTTTTTTTTTTTAGTGAGATACATTTTGGTGACGTACTTTTCACTCTTTTTCTCTGGGCATTATCACACACTTAATTGCTTCCTTTTTTATTCTCATAGTCTTTTTTATTCTCCTGTCTCCAAACTCAAGCTTGGTTTTAATATTGCACTGTTTTGTAGCTTGCTTTGCAGTTTTCTTCTCTTTAATAAATATATATGTTAAAGGACTTTAAAAAAAAATTTTGAAATAACTTGGTGGTCTGTGGAGACACGCTGCTAAGGGTTTTTTCTCTACCAAATATGGTGGAATCCCCTCTTCTTAAACTTCTTTCACTTGAATTCAAAAATCAGATTGACTAATTCAGTGCAAAGTCAAACACAGAAGCTTCAACTCCTTAAATACCATACAGCTGGAGTAAAGCTACAGTTAAACTGAAGGAGCTGCTGGCTGAAATCCCATGGTCAAGAATAGTCAATGAGAAAGGAGTTCAGGAGGCATGGGAGTTCTTTAAAAGGGAGGTACTGAAGGCACAGGCTAAAACTGTGCCATTAAGGAGGAAAAATGGAAGGCATCTGAACAAACCGGAATGGTTGACTAAAGAGCTCTCAGCTGAGCTAAGTATTAAGAAAAACATGTACAGGAAATGGAAGAAGGGGGAAATCACCAAAGAAGATTATAAGCAAGTAGCCAGGAGATGTAGGGAGAAGGTCAGAAAGGTTAAAGCACAGAACGAACTTAGGCTGGCCAGAGACATTAAAAACAATAAAAAGGGCTTCTTTAAATACGTCCGCAGCAAAAGGAAAAAGAAGGAGACGATAGGGTCACTGCGCAAGGAAGATGGTGAATTAATAACAGGAGGAAGAAAAAAGGCAGAACTCCTCAACACCTTCTTCGCCTCAGTTTTTTCCCAAAAGGATAAAAACACTCAACCTGGCGGTTGGGGAGCAGGTGAGGAAGTGGGGGAAATGCAGCACAGAATAGATAGAGAGGTAGTACAGGAATACCTGGCCACACTGGATGAATTCAAGTCTCCAGGGCCAGATGAATTGCATCCTAGGATTTTAAAAGAACTAGCAGAGGTCATTGCGGAAAGTCTTGCTATAATCTTTGAAAACTCTTGGCGGACCGGAGAAGTTCCGGCAGACTGGAGGAGGGCAAATGTTGTCCCCATCTTCAAGAAGGGAAAAAAGAGGACCCAAATAATTATCGCCCAGTCAGCCTGACATCAGTACCTGGAAAGATCCTGGAGCGGATCATCAAACAGTCAGTTTCTAATTACTTAGAAAACAATGCCGTAATTACGAAAAGTCAACATGGATTTCTCAAAAATAGGTCATGCCAGACTAATCTTATCTCTTTTTATGATAGAGTTACTTGCTTGATAGATGAAGGGAATGCTGTGGACATAGTATATCTTGATTTCAGTAAGGCCTTTGACAAAGTTCCCCATGACATTCTTGCCAAGAAGCTAGTAAGATGTGGACTGGACAGGGCTACTGTCAGGTGGATTTGTAACTGGTTGACTGACCGTACCCAAAGGGTGGTCACCAATGGCAGATTCTCATCCTGGAGAGAAGTGACTAGCGGGGTGCCACAGGGTTCTGTCCTGGGCCCGGTGCTGTTCAATATCTTCATTAATGACTTGGATGAAGGAATAGAGGGCACGCTGATCAAATTTGCAGATGACACCAAATTGGGAGGGGTTGCTAATACGCCTGATGACAGGATCAAAATTCAAAAGGACCTGGACAGATTGGAGAGCTGGGCCAAGGCTAACAAAATGAATTTCAACAGAGAGAAATGTAAGGTCCTACACTTAGGCAGAAAAAATGGTATGCAGAAATATAGGATGGGGGAACACGTGGCTGGCTAACAGTACGTGTGAAAGGGATTTAGGAGTCTTCATAGACCACAAGCTGAACATGAGTCAGCAGTATGATGCGGCAGCCAAGAAGGCCAACGCAATTCTTGGTTGCATCAATAGGAGTATGGTGTCTAGATCGAGGGAGGTATTGGTACCACTTTATTCTGCATTGGTTAGACCTCATCTTGAATACTGTGTCCAGTTCTGGGCACCCCAATTCAAGAAGGATATGGATAAGCTGGAGCAGGTCCAGAGGAGGGCGACCAAAATGGTGAGGGGCCTGGAAGCCATGCCTTATGAGGACAGACTTAGAGAGCTGGGTATGTTTAGTCTGCAGAAGAGAAGGTTGAGAAGGGACATGATAACCATGTTTAAATATTTGAAGGGGTGTCATGTGAGGAGGGAGTGGGCTTGTTTTCTCCTGCTCTTGAGACCAGGACAAGGAGCAATGGGTGCAAGCTGCAGGAGGGGAGATTCCGCCTGAACCTCAGGAGGAATTTCCTGACAGTCAGGGCTGTCCGACAGTGGAATGTGCCGCCACAGAGTGTGGTGGAGTCTCCTTCTTTGGAGGTTTTTAAGCGGAGGCTGGATGGCCACTTGTCGGGAGTGCTTTGAGGGTTTTCCTGCATGGCAGGGGGTTGGACTGGATGGCCCTTGTGGTCTCTTCCAACTCTACATTTCTATGATTCTATGAGTCTATGATTAACTTAAAGAGACATTATGCCACATCTCCCTTCCATAAAACAAAACAAAAAAACCCCTACAAATCAATATACATAGCATATCATAACACATTTCAACATGGTATGCATATTAAATCTCATTTCAAAATAGTATAAAACTATCATTAGGGAGCAATAGGTCACCAATATTTGACGCAGTGTTAAGAACAGTCTTTACCAACGTCCTTCCTCAAGGAACATACCTTTCTGGCAAAAACACAGGTCTAACACAAGATGTTACATATACTGGATGCCTCTCCAACAATGACAATGTACATGTCTTATAGGGTTGACCCTGTTCCTCATTGGCTTTTCCTATGTTAGTCGAAGGATCATCAAAGAGCTCAACATTTTGCCTGTTCTGGATTCTCTGAAAGTCCTGATATACATTAGTTGCAATCTTGGGACATAATAAATTGGTAGTTACTATAAGTCTACTTTGTAACATCCTGCCCTTTAACATTTGTGCAGGTGAATATGGCATCCATATGCCAAATTCAGATCTACATGTGCATTTCCTGCCTTCTTTATAAGCTGTTTTATAGACCGAGTTGCTCGTTCTACCATCCTGTTAGATTGTGCATATCCTGGAGTACTGAAACATTGCTCAAACCCCCACTCTTTAGCAAGCATTTGAAATTCCTGACTAGCAAAAGGCATATTATCACTCACAACTGTCCTAAGTATTCCATGATGAACAAACACTGATTTAAGCCTACTAATCACAGTTCTTGCATTCTTATTAGGTAAACTTAGTACTTCTGGATATTTTGAAAAATAACCACCAAAAGAAAAGGAGAGTTACTGTATTGAAAAATATCTACACCCACCTTCTCCGATAATATTTCAGGAATCTCATGTGGTTATGTGGCTCCTTTTGATTACTTAAAGCAAAATGAGCACAAACAGAACAGTTTCTTTTTTTTTAATAAAATATTTTTATTAGTTTTCCGCAACACATATCAATTGGATGATCTACATTCTGAGCCCATTTAATCATCATCCCTTTTATTATATCTGGTTCCATTTCCCTCTTTAATAGTAGTTTATATAATTTAGAGATTCTTTTCTTTTGATGTTCTTTCAACAGTAAGTCCAATTCATTTTCTTTTCTCTCAAATCCGCATAATTTTTGGTCCATTTTAAACCTTTCTTTTCATTGTCGCCAAAGGAATCAATTTAATTCATGTCCACCAACTTAGCTTTTCTGCCATCTTCATTCTTAGATTGTCTCCCCCATTTCAGTATATCATAATATGTTAATAATTTTCCTTGTTTTGTTGGGGTAATTTTCAACGCTTCCTGAGGTGATGTCCAAATTGTTAGTTTTATATAATATTTCTGCTTTATCTGTAGCCAAACCTTCAATAAGGATTTCCAGATGCAATGATTACTAAATTCCTTATTCGCCGCTAACTTATTGTAACACAAATAACCATGCCATCCAAATCTATTGTCAAATTTCTCCAAATCTTTTGTCAATGATTTTTCTACCAAAATCCAATCCTTAATCCAATCCAAGCAACAGGCATGGTAGTATATCTTAAGTGATGGTAGGTCTAGTCCGCCTCTCTCTTTTGCATCCTGTAATATTTTAAATCTTATTCTTGGCTTTTTGTCTAATCAAATACATTTTTGAACTTCTTTTTCCCAATCTTTAAACACTTTCTCATTTTCAATTATTGGCAGATTTTGGAAAAGAAACGTAAATTTAGGTAATAAAGTCATTTTAAAAGCATTAATCCTCCCCAAGAAAGACAGGTTTAATTTACTCCATTTTCCCATATCGTTTTTAATGTCTTTCCATGTTTTTTTTTTATAATTATTACCAAATAATTCTTGATTCTTCTTTGTGATAGAGAACAGTTTCCAATAACTGTCTCAACATCATTTCATATGCCAGGCCTGAGTTCTTCCTGAGTTAGAGATTTAACCATGTGTATATTATCAACTCGATGCACTAAAAATCCAACAGCTCACATGCTGATCTAGCTGATAATGGAATTACTGAGCAATCTGTTATGTAAAACAATAATTTAGCCACTCTTATGGGAGTGTAACATTCAAAGACAATAGTTCGCAATGGTTGTATTCTTGTACCACCATAAGCCACAACAATTACATCACTCTTAGTCATCACCTTCTTACCTGGTATCTTACAAAACACAGTGAATGGTAAAACATTTGCTTCAGCTCCCGTATCTAACTTAAAATTAACTAAACATCCTCGTATAATAATGCCAGCATACCATCCAGCACTTTTACTTACAGCTGCACCATTTACCTCCTGATCCAACTTTCCTATTACTAGACTGCTTACATTAAGCTCATGAATCTGTTGTCTATATTGTACACGTTCAGAGTTTAACCATGTTACGTTACATAGTCTAGCATAATGACTTTTCATTCCACACTTATTACCAGTCTTTCCAAATGCTGGGAATCTTCGAGGTTTGTGAACTGTACCACAAAAATGACACTTGTTGTCATTGCTCCACCTATGTCTATGCTGCTGCTGTATCTCTTCAGCTCCAAGAGCTTGAACTGAAATTCCTGTGTTATCTTTATGAACCTCTTGTTGCTCATATAACTCCTTGTTTGCAGTTGCCATAGTCCACAGCTGAGTTCTTGTTGTCTCATCAACATGACATATTTCCACAGCTTTCTCTAGAGTAAAATGAGGTTCCTTCAAAAGCCTTTCTTTCAACCTCTCTTCCTTGATGCTAAACATGATTTTATCTCTCAGCATGTCATTCATCACAGTTCCAAATTCCAACCAGCAGCTTTCATTTTAAGCTCAGCAACAAATTGGTCAATGGTGACTCTGTGACTCTGCACATAGTTCCAAAAACAAAATCTTTCAAAACAATGTTTTTACTAGGTAGAAAATTGCTTCTAAATTTTATTAAATTTTCTAAATTTTATTAAAATTTTATTGAAACATCTTTTGGACCTTCCTCAGAGAAAGCAAAAGTATTATATAAAGATATTCCTTCTTTCCCTAAACAACGTAACATTTTTTGCAACATTTTCAAGTCACACTGCAGTAAGGTACAATTGGAAAGCCTGTTCCCAATGCCTCCAGTTCTCCGCCAAATTATCTTGCATAACAAGAGGAGGTGGAGGTCTGAACAAGTCCATCTGTTCAACAAGATGTTAGAACAAACAAACTCCCAACTTTTGACACCATGTAATGTCCGCTGTTGCAAGGATAAACTCACACACCACTGAAGGTCCAGAAAAGATAAGATAAGGTTTATTTCCTTCATTGGCTCCAGCCAAGGATTCAGTGCAAAGTCAAACAAACACAGAAGCTTCAGCTCCTTAGATACCATACAGCTGGAGTAGAGCTACAATTAACTTAGAGTCATTACACCACACATATATTGCACTGATTCAGCTTAACTGTATACTGCTTAGAGCAGTGATTCTCAACCTGTGGGTCCCCAGATGTTCGTGGACTTCAGCTCCCAGAAGCCCCAGCCATTATGGTTAATGCTCAGGGCTTCTGGGAGCTGAAGTCCACAAACATCTGGGGACCCACAGGTTGAGAACCACTGGCTTAGAGCTTCCTCACTCTGTCTATTCAGAGAATAAAATTGTGTTATATTAGCTTTTTAATCAAAGCATTGTAAATAAGGTCTCACCCATGCTGGGATTCAGCATACAGCCACATAGCTTCCTATAGTCTAGGGGCTCAGTTGCAGTAGGCAGACTGGTCCTGACCTTCAGTAATTTGTTTGTTGATATCTTATCATTTGTTTATTTTATCATACAGTAGGCTTACTACACTCAAAACAGTCAGGAACTAGAAGCTACCAGCTCTTAATATAGCTGCCCGCCATGGCTTCCTTATATGGCAGTCCCTTCTTGGAGCAGTTAATATTGCCTATATTTTCCCCCTTACACAAACCATCCTTAACCATGTTTATTTGCTGCTGTTCTCAGCTGTGAAGTTTCATTATTACATTATGAGGATGTAGTGGGCTAGATGCACAAAATCTAGAAGCCTTTCCATTTAATCTTTCCCTATACACATTTACACTTAAAATTCTTGAATTCAGTATGAAAGGCACAAGACAGCTAAATCATCATCATCATCATCATCATCATCATCATCATTCCTATTGCATTTGAATTTTCCATTGTCTCTTACACATTAACATTTAATACTCTAGAATTCAATCTGAAGTGCACAAGATGGCCAAATCATCATCATCATAGCGGCAGCAGGATCAGACTTCCTATCACATTTGACTTTTCCCTATTTTTGTGTTAAAATGTGGAACTGAAATGGATTTATCTGGCATTATTACTACATGATGTACACAAGATATTCAGTGCTGTGAAAGAGCAAAATAGAGACATAAAACTTAAGTAAAAAAAACCCCTGACACTTGCTGATTGTAAAGATATAAATAATACTCCATTCAGGGTCACTGCATGAAGAAGATGGCCAAATACTAACAGAGGAATGTAAGGCCCTGCTTTGGGGGCTCCCGATATCAGTATGGTTTGGAATGAGCACCATATCTAATTGGCATCATATTTAATTGGCAGCACACTTTAATTTAAACTGATATTAAAATCCGACCTGAAGGTGACCAGGAAGTCAAACCAAAAGAGAAAGAAAACGTGACTGTAAACATGAGGCTACAGGAGGTAAACCTAAAACACTCTCTTGGTATAACCTAGGTCAATTATCAGGTAAATCACTGCTGTTCCAGAGAATAATAGAAGCTGGAATTTCCTGGAGAATGCCATTGTGAGAAGCCTACCAGGACACTGATTGACATCCCCTGTACACCTAGACCCCTTCCTCTTTCCTTGTAGCACCCACAATACAGAGCTATTACAACAGTCATCATGTCTTTGTCATCCAACACTACAAACATTAGTGGGTTGATAGTCCATTGCCTGTGTTGCAACTCCCATTGTTCCACACCTTCCACTGCATAAACCTTCCACTGCCACAGGCTATTTTGGGGGTACAAAAAACCCTGATTTCAGAATGCCCAGTGCAGTCTCTTGAAGGTCTACCCATCACTCTGTCCATCTGGCTCCTGAATAAGAAATATCCTTAGGTCCTACCTAAGCCAAAATACATTTCTGCTATTCACTACTTTTCTGGACTGGTAATTAAAAATCACCCCAAACTCCTCAGCCTCTCTATACATAATTTTTTCCTCTCTTTCTCCTTCAGTTAGCTCTTGTGTGGATGTGTGAGTGTGTGTATCTTGTGTGCATGCATGAGTGAATTTCCCCCAATAAAAAAACATTTTTAGCTTACTTTTGAATATTTGGCTGGTTCTTTTCCTGAGTGAGCCCATAAACATTGGTAGCAATATCTTGCTAAATTGCCCCCTTGCTAAATTGCCTCCTGATTTTGTACTAATTAATTCCCCACCTTTGGAAGGAGGTACTGACATCATGGGCACCTGTGTTTTGGGGTAACAGAGAAAAGGCAGATCTACTCAACACCTTCTTTGCCGCAGTTTCTAATTACTTATGTGACTTCTTCAAAGTTGGTTGCACAAGAGCTTATTTAGGCATATCACAGCAAAAGGGGTGAAAAGTAACCAACAACTGTCAGCTTGCTTTTGTTTGCTAAGCACTATGTCACAATTTTGAATATTTTGTGTACGTTGGATGGTAATAATGCTAATTAACTCCATTTCAGTTTCAGGTTGTAATACAACAAAATGTGGGGAAAATGAAGCAGGGAGAAGAGTACCTCTGTAAGGCATTGTAAATGTCGCAGAATTTGTTTGGTTACCTTGGAACAGATCTTTTTTAATGCACGGCATTCTGTCTCTCTGTCTGTTGGCATATCTGGTTGGAGACATCCTGACTGAATAAAGAGAGATGGAAAGAGGGCATGATAGAGTATAAAACTTTATTACGGTCACAAGTTACAAGATACATATAAATAGTCAATTAGTTAGAAAGAGATATACAACCATACAACATCATCCTCACAAAGCATATAAAATTAATCAGTTTTTAATTAATTAATTAAAATTAATCAGTAAAAAACAATTTTGGTAGATAGTCAATTGGTTAAAAAAGGCTAAAAGACCATACAACATTTTCCTCATAAAATATAAAATCAGTCAATAAAAGACAAATTAGTGCATATAAATAGTCAGTTGGTTAAAAAGAAAGAGGGGACCTCGGTATGACTCCTACTTTCATTATTAGTGATTCCAACAGATATGAAGTATTTAAATAAACTGGAAATCCCTGAATACCAAAGAGCCTTTACCTTGGCACGGTGTAATGCTTTGCCATCAGCACTATTGGCATGATAGAATAAGAGAGGATCAGGCTTCCTCTTTTTTCACAAATGCATGGAGAGCATCAAGACAAGTCTGTCTTTCTCCTGAAAACCATCCAGCAAGAGAGTTACATATGTTCAGACAATCCCTAGAAGCAGGAATAGCATACACAAGCTAGCCATGGATCTGTTAAAGAATCAAACTGATATAACTAAAGGAAAGAAAGTGCAACTCACTTCTTCTCTTTCCATTGAAAAAGCTGCCAAGAGGCATGTACTCACCTTTATCACAAGAACTCTCTGAGTATGGTCCCAGTACCTCTGTCACGCTGTTTTACTGGGGGTCCCGCGAGAGACTCAAAACATGCTCAACTATTAGTGGGGAAAATTAGCTCAGAACACAAGTTAACACAATGAGAGGCAGGGCAACGCAGCAGAATCTTTAAACCCAATGTCTACGGGGTTAGGCCAAGCCAAGAAGCACACCAAATATGAAATAATAACTGTGATTTTATTAAATACAAGCAGGCGGTGTGTACAACACACTCACACAAGTAACTATAGAAAATAAAGGTGGTAGCGGTATACAGGATTTTTAAGAGGGATTGTTGAATTGGGTGATACTACACCTGTCCGAAGCCCGGGGTAGATCACTGCAGAGGTCCGTAGGTGCGCAATCTCGGAAGGAGACTGAGGGGAAAGCTAGCCGGATGAAGCGGCAGCAAGGCTTGATGGAAGTTCGGAGCGTTCCGAGGAAGGTCTCGGAATCAGAGGGTTTTATAGGGAAAATATGACCGTAGGCTAGTCTGTACTTGGGGAAGAACAATGAGGTTTGGGTGTGAGACAATGTCTCCGAAAGGTCAGAATTTAGCATGATTGAGTTAGTTCTGAATTGACAATGGAATGGCCAGTATGCAAATGCAGCATACTTGACAGTTAAGCGTCTTGCTTGTCAAGTTGCCTGCTCGGGGCAGGGAGTTCTTTGTATTAGCATGCATCCTTAATGAAGTGTTTGTCTGGGGAGGTCTCCTAAAGCGACGATCTGGCTGAGTCTGGCCTGCCTGGGTGGAGAATGGAATGTTCAGCAATCAATAGCCATGCCTAGTTCTGTGCTTGTCCGGGGGCCTCGCAAACACTTGGCCGAGGGTGGCACAAGAGGGCCGAATTGTGATATCAAAAAGGATATCTAATATCCTCCAAAGTTGGGCTAGCAAACGATGATAATACCTCCAACCCACTCCTCTTACCATCCTGTTTGCCACCAGAACAGCTGGCTTTACAGAGGGAAAACCACATTCATGGAGCCCAGCCCATAGTACTAGCATGGTTTTGCCACCTCTGAATGTTCCTGAGAATCCTCCTGTCTTAGTTGCTTCAGTAATCAAGCAAGGCTGCTTTCTCACTCCAGAAACTGTTGGGAAGTGAAAATGAAATGAAAGTAAATGTAAAAGTGTTTTCTTTGGGTGTTTTCTCCATGCTTGTACACACTTGCTGATTGCTTTTGAAACAAAAGACAGCTGTCCTCCTCTGGTACTTAAGTTACTAATGTGGTTGTAACCGTGTTGAGAAAAGGTGTGTCTTTTGATGTACTTTTCTTCTTAGCCAAATTGCCATCCACCTTCAGTCATTTCAGGCAAGGAGGTTGATTATCTCTGCTTGCTGTGAAAAGATTAAAGAAGAAGGTGAAACTGAGCTAAGATGTCCTCCCCCTCAATTTATTGACTGGGAGAAGGCAAGTGGAATTGTCACAGCCAACTGGAAGTGAATATAATGTCAGAAGTGTGTTACCATAGTTTTTAGTCCAGGCTTGTGGTATATTAGATATCACTTGATATCTATAATTTGTCCTTTTTTACCCATTCCTCTCCATGTGCTTGCGAGGCTCCCGGACAAGCACACACACAGACACAGCCGAAAATAGCTGAACCATTCAAAACCGATCCAGGCAGGCCAGTAATAGCCAGACTGTCACTTTAGGAGACCTCAAGGCAAATACTCTTTAAGATCGCATTATGTATGCACGCTGTTTACAAAAGACTCCCTGCCCCAAGCAGGCAGCTTGACGAGCCGAATACTCAACTGTCAAGCACTCCGCATTTGCATACTGGCTACTCTATTGACAACTCTGTCATAACTCAATCATGCAAAATACTGACCTTTTGGAGGCTTTGTCTCCAACCTGAAACTTACTGTATTCCCCGGGAACGGACTAGCCTACGGGCACATTTTCCCCCATAAGACCCCCTGACTTTGAGCACTTCCTTGGATCGCTCTTGGCTTCCATCCTGCCTTGCTGTCACTTCATTCAATGAGCTTTCTCCTCAGCTCCTCGTGCTGAGAATCTCCTTTTCTATGGACCTTTTCTTCAGGACAGCTGTAGTATTTCCCATACAAAACCTCCTCTTAAAAACCCTCTATCCAACTCCTCCCTTTATTTCAATAGTTCTCTGTGTGAGTGTGTTTGCATACACATGTTTGACTGTGTTGTACATCAATAAAGAAAACAATAATTATTTACTTCTGTTTGCTCCTTGACTTGGCCTGACCCCGTAGACATTGGGTTCAAGATCTCGCTAGGTTGCCCTGCCTCTCGTATTGCTAGCTTGTGCTCTGCTAATTCCCTTCCCCATTGTAAGCACATTGAGGTATCCCTCCCGGGACCCCAGAAATCAGGGTAACAAGTGTATTGTTTTTTGTTATAATTGTAGCAACCATAAAGGGAAACACTGTAACTTCAAACATGAAAGGAATCTATGAGTCTTAGTAGACCATAAGGTCTACAACACGGGAAAGGGATCTAAGAGACTTAACAGACCACAGGCTGAACATGAGTCAGTACTGTGATGCAGCAGCTGAAAAAGCCAATGCAATTCTGGGCTGCATCAATAGGAGTATAGTGTCTAGGTCAAGTGCAGCGATAGTACCATGCTATCCTGCTTTGGTCAGATCTCACTTGGAAAATTGTGTCCAGTTCTGAGCACCACAGTTCAGGAGGATATTGACAAGCAGGAAAATGTCAGATGAGGGCAACCAAAATGGTAGAAGGCCTGGAAACCCTGCTCTATGAGGACTGACTTAAGGAGCTGGGTATGTTTCACCTAAAGAAGAGGTGGTTAAGAGGTAACATGATCGGTATGTTTAGATATTTGAAGAGATGTCATATGAAGAATGGAGAAAGCCTGTTTTCTGCTGCTCCAGAGAATAGGACACAGAGCAATGGCTTCAAACTTCAGGAAAAGAGATTCCACCTAAACATTAGGAAGAACTTGCTGACAGTAAGAGCAGTTTGACAGTGAAATACACTGCTTTGAAGTGTGATAGAGTCTCCTTCTGTGGAAGTTTTTGAACAGAGGCTGGCCATCTGTTGGGAATGCTTTGATGGTTTATTCTTGGATGGCAGTGGGCTGGACATGATGACCCTTGTGGTATCTTCAAGTTCTATGATTCCAAGTTGTCATCTCTCCTGTCATTCAGCCTACCATTTTTTCTAAACCACTAGATACTAACCTACAGTAGCCACTTCTTCCTCCCTTACTTTTTTCTGCCTAAGGGAAGAAAGTATTCTGAGTTTATGAAAGTCATTCTCTGAAATCTTGTTGGCATGATATTTATCTGAAAAATTTCTGAATGACTGCTTTCTGTGCTTTCATATTCTAATTTGAATATTTTGTATTTTTTAAAAAATTATAGATGAAATCGGTTGGCACCACGTCACCAGAGAAGTAAAATCTGATCCCCTTGAACAGGTGCCTGCTACAAGTCAAAAACTGTCTCCCATTGCATCATTCCAAGAAATAAATGAAGATGAAAACGAGGATTCAAGTAAACAAGATACTCCAGAAAAAGAATTGGAAATGCCAATGGACAAAGATGCTAAAAGAGACCATGGAAATGAGAAGGTCATGCACAAAAGTACAAGCATCTTGCCACCCTTAAAGTATAAGCAGTGACTGATACAACAAATGCATGAAAATGAAATCAGGATGCAAGCAAACAAGCTATTACAGAAAGAGAATGGAAAATATGAGAACCATAGGACTAAGAAGATCATGCACAAAAAATACAAGCAGTTTGCCAGTCATTAAGTGCAAGCAGTGATTAGTCCTCTTTCCATATATTTGTAGTATGTTTTATATAAGCCATGTTATTGTACTATGTTTAAGTACAGAAATTTAATGTATACCTATCTTGATATGGTGTACATAATTTTTTTATGCATGTAGGATGACACTGAAGGGCTACAAACGAGTATTTAATACTTTGGTTGGGACGCCTTGTTGTTTTGAGTTTATGGAAATATAGCTCAACACAGAACTTGGAAGTGGAAGGTTTCACTCAGTAAAGCAAAGACAGAATATGAACTGTGTCTGTCTCCAAGACTTTTCTTAAGCCTCCAGCTCTGCAAGTGAGATGCTGTATCTCTTAATTTCATTTTTAAAATGTCATGGTTTTAGATGTATCCCAGGAGCTGTAACATCTCAAAGGTTTAAAAGGTAATCATAAAAGATCCAAAACCAGTTTAACTGAAATAAGACATCCTTGCTTTAATTGGCAGGAATGCTTCTTCGTGTTTCTGTTCTGTTTTGTTTTAAAAAGCATTGATTTAGATTTATGTATGGAAACACTGTTTCTCCTGTCTGGTTTGCCACACATCTGAATTTCTCCCTGGTTGGGGGCAGAGAGAAAGGAAGCTTCATCTAGTAAGGAAAAGCACTTAAAGCCCATTCCTCACTTTTTATTGAGAAGCTGGATCTAAATGAGCTGTAAATTTCTATTGGTTTTGAATAGCAACAATGTTATTTCTAGTTATTTCCTAAGACTGTCACACTTGGAGAACACATACTGCCAGAGTCCTGATTTTATTTGTTTTTAATCCATGGAAATTGGGTGTTAAGCATGTGAGGAAAGGTTGGACAGAACCTAAGTCCAAATAAAATATACATGATGTACATTGAAGTTTTGTACCTGGGAAGACAGTGGATGATGCAATCCCATGTAATACCTGCATGAGTCATTGGGTTGTGTAACCAGGGCAGGAAGGTTGCATCCTACATCTAGCAAGTCCGGCTAGAGTTGCATCAGAAATGTATGTATATAAGGGTGTGTGTTATAGCCAACTGTGCCCTCTTGATGTCTGAAGGAGCAGCTGGAGGCTATGTTGGATGCATATCTTCGCATGCTGTGGAATGCTGATACTCCGTTGGAGGACTGTATATATGTATGTATCGAACTGGAAAGTAAAAGCCTCCTGTTGGAAGATAATGTTGCATGGGAGTATTTTTCCTGGCTTCAGGTCTTGCTGCTAATGTTTAATACTCTGTTGGGACGCTTTAAGCTGTGTGAGTAAAACTCTACTGTATGGTGATTTTTCAAAAACTTGACTCTGGTAAGCTGTTTTGCCAGAGCTCAGTGCTGGAGGGAAGTGCTACCGAGGTTTTTGTGTAGCGCCCATCATCCACCATCCCTCTGACAAAGCATATTCCCACCCCAAGGATGTGACATCTTCTTGATATCACTTGCTGCCATGTTAAACTAGAACCATCAGGTTGTAGGTAGAATTCCTGACCTTTTTCGTTTGAATTGTCTTATCTTCTTTTGTGTGAGTTCAGCTTCACTTTCTATTAAGCCTTTCCTGGTGGAGTCATAGCAATTTTCTAATTCACAGGCTTCTGAAGTAAATGTCTTCTTTGATCTTTCATCTCTCTAAAACGAGTGGAACCACAGCTGCACCTTCATCCCTAGGTCTGGCAATACTTGATTGTGAATGTAGACAGTTCCACTGAATTCTTCATAGTTTCACTGAAGTTTATGTTCATTGTGGTTCTTGTAAGAGAAGATGTATTCACACACATTTTCGCAATGTCATCCAGGTGTAGGCCTCCCTAACTCAAACACCACCACCGTGTCAAGAGATGAGTAACTGAATTTAGGGCAAGTAGGTCAACCTTCTTTGACATTGTGTTGCCATGTTCTTTCAAGTCATTTCTGACTTATGGTGATCCAAAGGTGAACCCATCACAGGGTTTTCCAGGGCTGAGAGCATGCAATGCACCCAAGGTCACCCAGTGGATTTCCATGGCCAAGCAGGAAATCGAACCCTGGTCTCCAGGGTCATAATCCAATGCTCAAACCACTACATCACACTGGTTTTTTGAGGTTAGACATTTTAAAGCTTCATCTTGAATGCCCAGAAGAAAATTGTGAGAGCACCTGTCCATGTAGAAAAATATGCTGCCCTTGTATTAAATGACTGCCCAGAATGAAATTTTATCACCCAAAAGCAACTCAGTTCAGTTTGGGAGACTTCCATGTGACTGTCTGAGTAGTCAAGGTCTGGCTCACCACGGAGCATACCATGTTAAGATGAATAATTCATTTGGAAGACTGTGGAAGAGTACTTCCAAATTTATACTGCCCAACCACTACCACCATTCAATTAATTTTATATTTCATTGCCACAAATTTATCCTCGTTCCTTTATGTCCATTTCAGTATCTACAAATTGACATTTCCATGTAGAATGCTAAAACTGCATCACCAGACTGTCATTTTTCTTCCTGTCTTGCCTGATCACTGGGGAAACCTCCTTGGGCAAATGCTGGTTTAAAAGAAAAAAATATAATTTAAAAGCAATCACATCCAGTTGTCACTCCAACAAGTGGATAACTGAGAGGTCTACCTGCAGTGCCAGTGTCTTCTTGGAATGTTGGGGAATTACAGCTCAAAAAAGGAGGCCTGCAAGAGGGAAGTAACCTTACAGGATCTTTCCACCTGTATATACTGGTATTAATGCAAGGACACCAAATTGGGAGGGGTTGTTAATACCCCAGAGGACAGGATCAAATTTCAAAATGCCCTTGACAGATTGGAGAGCTGGACCAAAGTTAACAAAATGAATTTCAACAGAGAGAAATGTAAGGTCCTACACTTAGGCAGAAAAAAATGGAATGCACAAATATAGGATGGGGGACATGTGGCTGGATAACAGTGTGAAAGGGATCTAGGAGTCTTGGTAGATCACAAGCTGGACATGAGTCAGCAGTGTGATGCGGCAGCCAAGAAAGCCAATGCTACTCTTGGTTGTATCCATAGGAGTATGGTGTCTAGATCGAAGGAAGTAATGGTACTACTCTATTCTGCTTTGGTTAGACCTCATTTGCAATACTGTGTCCGGTTCTGGGCATCTCAGTTCAAGAAGAGAAAGGTGACCAAAATGGTGAAGGGTCTGGAAGCCATGCCCTATGAGCAATGGCTTAGGGAACTGGGTATGTTTAGTCTGCAGAAGAGAATGTTAAGAGGAGACATGATAGCCATGTTGAAATATTTGAAGGGATGTCATATCGAGGAGGGAGCGGGCTTGTTTACAACTGCTCCAGAGACTAGGACAAGGAGCAATGGATTCAAGCTGCAGGAAATGAGATTCCACCTTAACCTCAGGAAGAACTCCCTGATGGTCAGAGCTGTCCGGCAGTGGAATATGCTGCTTCGGAGTGTGGTAGGGTCTCCTTCTTTGGAGATTTTTAAGCAGAGGATGGACAGCCATCTGTTGGGAGTGCTTTGATGTGTTTTCCTGCATGGCAGTGTTACCCTGTGTGCTGGGGGTCCCGGGAGGGGCGCCCAAATAACCAAACAACAACAACAAACGGTGGGGAAATTAGCTGGAGCACTCACTTAAGCTAGTGAGAGGCAGGGTAACTTTGCGGGGATCTTTTACTCTATGTATACAGCGTCAGGTCAGAAGAGCAGCCAGACAAGTTTAAAGGTAACAAAAGGGCTAGTTTTATTAACAAGCAAACAACAAATAAGATAACACATGCACACAGCTAACTAAGAAATAGGAAATGAGAGTTTTGGGGGGAAATGGGTGATACGACACCTTTCTCATAGTCCTGAAGAAACTGAAGATGGAAGTGAAGAAACTCAGCGTGGTGGCCGAGGGGAGCTTGCCTGACGAAGCGGCAGCAAGGCTGGATAGCAATCCAATGGGCAGTCCAAGGAACTCTTGGAACTGGGGGGTTTTATTAGGGAAGGTATGACCATGGGCTAGTCTGTACTTGGGCGAGAACAATGAGTTTTGGGTGAGAGACAATGTCTCCGAAAGGTCAGAATTTTACATGATTGAGTTAGGTTCGAATTGACAGTAGGATGGCCGGTATGCAGATGCAGCTCGCTTGGGCAGTTGAGCGTCCATGTCAGCGCGGGCTGAGGTCAAGCAGGAGCCGGGCCAAGGCAGCCGGCAGCTGCGTCCCAAGCAGTCCTCCGGGTGGGCGGCCACAGGCAAGCGGCCAGGAACTAAGGATCGCCTTAACAGCAGGTACACAACAGAAAAGAACGACGGGTTGCCTCACCCCAAACACAAAACGGTTGCAGCACCAGAACGCAGGGAAGAGTCGGGGGGAAACCAAACAGCAGCACACAGGCACGGACCGGACGGGGTCAAGGCACGAGCGACAGACGCACGGGTAGCCGACGGTTGTTGCTCCGTGCCTTGCCCATCCCCGCGCCTGCCTAAAAAGGCCTGCAGCTCGGCCCGCAGCCAATCCGGGCGGAGCGCGTGGCTGGGCTCGCAGCTGAGCTACAGCTGGGAGCTCCCCGCCTCCAGGTGTTTCTCCTGGAGACACCGGGAGCGGCGGCTGGCCTCCTTGGCTCGCCGCCGCTGCAAGAACGTCGGCGGCGAGGTGGTTGCCTCGGCCGAGGCCTCCTCGCGAGTAGGCGGAGCTCCGGGATCGGGCCCGGGACCCGCCTCCTCCCGCGGCACCGCGTCCGCCACGCCCCACGGCCCGGGAGTCGGGCCGGCAGCCTCCGCAGCGGCGGGCCCTCCCGCGACGTCAGCAGCAGCCTCCATCCGGCGGGACGGGCCCTCGCCGGGATCGTCGCCTGCCGCGGCGTCCCAGTGGGCCCCCCCCCGCAGCGGAGCCCTCCGCGACGGCCGCAGGACCGCTGCTGCCGATCGCGGCCCCCGACGGGCCAGGATCCGCGTCCTCCTCCTCGGAGGTAAGACCGGCATCGACCTCCGCGGCGCCCGCCGGCGCGACCACACCTGGGGCCCTGACAGTCCAGCTCGCCTAGGGTGCCTGCTCGGGACAGGGGTCTCTTTGTGTTAGCGTGCATCTTTAATTAAGGTGTTTGTTTCGGGAGGTCTCCTAAACAGATCTGGCAGTTTCTGGCTTACCTTGGTGTAAACAAAGATGAGTCAGCATTTAATAGCCATGCCTGGCTCGGTGCTTGTTCGGGGGCCTCACAAACACTTGGCTGGTGGCAAAACAGGACCGAATTATGATATGAAAATGATATCTGATGTCTCCCGAAGCCAGGCCAGTTCACGGTGATAACAGCAGGGAGTTGGATTGGATGGCCCTTGTGGTTTCTTCCAACTCTATGATTCTATAAAGGAAGTAATTCATAAGTGCAACTACTGGGTCTTACTTCTACTAAGTTTATATAAAGTTTACCATATTTCCTGGCATATAAGACACACTTTTTTCCCATAAAAAGCCATCTGGAAATTAGGTGCATCTTATACACCAATAAATATGGTACTTTGAAAACTACTGCAAAGAATTGACCAAGAGTGAGGCTTGTACTTTGTACAGTCTTACCTCTTGCATTTAATCCTTCTGTAGACTATTGATTTATGGGGAATAAAACTCTCTGGGTTGAAGGAAAAAAAGAAAGTGGGAAGAGGAAGACCCCACCTAGCTGCAGCCCCTCCCTCCTTCCTCCCATTCACCCCTGCCAGCTGGGTCTTTTTCCTGGAGCCAACCACTTGTGGGACAGAGGACAGTAAGGAATTGCCTACGCTGTGGCACAGGGCATTTTCCTAGTTTTCCCCCTCCTACAGTTGGTTGGCTCCTGCTTAGCACAGCCTGCAAAACCCTGTTGGTTTCTGTTCCTGGGGTAGGGGAAAAGAAGTAGGATGGGGGTGCACTTTCTTCCCTCCCAGTCTGAACAGGAGGTTTGGTTTCTTCCGGAGGAGCTGCTTGTTCCTGTTTTCTACCCCAGCCTCCACCACCTTCCTAGGGGGGTGGAGGAAGAAAATGAGTCAAGAAGAAGGGGGGCCTAAAAAGAAGAGGAGAAGCCTCCAGATGCTTTGAGTCCCCTCTTTTGCTGCCTCCCTACTCCTTTTCTGCACAGGGCTCAGCGGCTCCTGTCTTCATTCCATCTTTCCAGTTGCTTTTCTTAAGTGTCACAACTCAGCTCCAGTTTATGGAGGAGTTTTCCTGCCAAGATTTGTTCATGGGGGGTGTCATGGCTTGCCTCTGAGGCTGAGAGAATGGGATTTGCCCAAGGGGAATCATCAAAAGGAAAATAGGGAAAGGGGGAATCCTTGTGCCACATCTCCTTTCACGCCCCCCTTTCCTAAATATTTGCCCTCAGCCAGGTACTAATTTTTCCCCCCCAAAAAATAAGGTCTGAAAATGGAGTGCAGCTTGTACACCAGTGCATCTAATATGCTGGCAAATACAATATGTTCTACGATTCTAAGGGAAACAAGTAGAGGCATGGCAGGAGAAACATTCAGTTAATCACCAACAAGATCTGGAGGGGAATGGCTCAACTCTTATAGGTTCAGAGATCAGCCCAGCTGGTGCTTGATTAATTGTTGTCTGGTATAAATTTGCTGGGACCACCGTAGGAGATCCCTTTTGTGCTTACACTGGACAAAGGTGGGTATTGGTAAGTTATCTTCCCTGTCAGAAGGAGCAGGGCTCCCTGCTGGGGCTGGCACTACCTCCTGTTCTCTCCCTGGGGTGAGTGGTACTGTCTCCTCTTGTTCAGCAGATGTTGCTGTTACAGCCTCTGAGCCAGAATCAGTGCCCTGTTCCACAGGTTCGGCTGTTTCGTTCTCTGAATCAGAGTCTATGCCTGGATCCTGGGAGCAGGGCATGACAGTCGCGTTCAGCCATTTCCCTCTCTACAATATACTTCACACACACACACACACACACACACAGGCAGTTTGCCTGGTTCCTGGGCCCTGCTTCACTAGGCCTTGGTCTTGCTTGCCAGTAGCACCCACTCCCATTTCTTGTTAGCCACTACTTTCACCCTCGGCATCTTGTATTCTCAATCCTGCCATACTGGACCCCTTCCCTGCTGGGTTTGGGACAGTGAGCTTTAGAGGGATACTTGTCTAGGGCTCTTATCTCGTTCTTTCTCAGCTTCTCTTTGCAGGGAGCTATACCTCCTAAGAAAGTGGGATCAACATCAAGGGAGTCCTTGCCCAGAACGAGGGGCCAAGCAGGGTGGCCTCACAAGTCCTGGTCTGATTTAGCCTCATCAGGCAGTCTATAGCAAGAATGAGGGAGGGGAGACAGAAATCCAGCCACCCAGGCATCTGCTGCACTCAGCAATTCTGCCTTGGAGGGCCTTGTGCAGTCTTTAGAGAAGTTAGCTGAGAAGACTGAGTGCTTAGAATCCAGGACAGCTGAAATGGCTCTGAAGGAGATCCTGGATAGTCCTCAGCAACAGATAGAAGGCAGAACAGATAGAAGGCAGAGCAAACACAGACAGAGGTTTCTGTTGCTGTCCAGCAGCAGCAGCAGCAGTTCATCTGAATCTGAAGATGATATACCTAGCTCAGTTAGGAGGAACAAGAGGGGGAAGGACAAGAGCAAGAAGTGCTTTTTTCCTTATTTGAAGCTTAAACATGGATTACAAATTTTTGACTTTGAATATAAATGGAGTGAATACACCTCAAAAGAAGAACAAGATATTTCATTATTTGAAGAAGTTAAATCTTGATATTATTCATTTGCAAGAAATTCACATTTGAAGAGAGACCAAAAGCTTTTAATACAAAAAAAGACTAGGAGAAGAATTTATTTCCACAGGACAATCAAAGAAAAATGGGGTTCAATGTTGGTTTTTGTGAATGTTGAAGGTAGATTTGTGGGAGTGGAAATCAATATAAATGGGGATAAAACATTGGTGGGGGTGAGGTTATGTACCAGTGTTACAGAAAAGATTTCTAATTCAGAAATTAAATGTAATGTAATCAGAAATGTCATATGAGTGCTAGTGTCTGATGGGGGAATTGGACTGGGATGGTGTCCCTATTAGTTGATAGATCTTCCTCTAAGGATATAACAAAAAAACCCAAGGTCGATTACCAAAAAATTTTAAGATGACAATTTACAAGTGCTGGATACATGGAGATTCAAATATGCAAATGAAAATGATTATATCTTTTTTTTTCCTGATCGACATAAATTTCATTTGAGGATATAGACTGGACTGATAAGATATAACCTGAAATTCTTCCAAAGACATTTTCTGACCATAATTCCATGATGATTATGATTAGAAAGGCAAGTAAAGAATTCAAATGGAAATTAAATGAATCTTTCATTATGAAGGAAGTGGTGACTTTAAAAACAAAGACTGATATTAAAGAATATTTTTGAAAGAAATTTAAATAAAGATACTAATATTAGATCAGTCTGGGTTGTTGGTAAAGCATATATTAGAGGACACAATATTTGACTTAACAGAGAATATTAAAAAAAGCAATTGGAAAAAATACAGATTTTGGATAAGAATGAAAGAAGATGCATTGAAGAAACCTCAAGAAGATAAAAGAACTAATTATCAATGTTTAGTAATCTATTGGTGATTTATATTTTGTACTTGTCGCAATGTTCATTTCATGTGCATTTGGAATATGCATAGGAAACTGTATTTATGTGATATCTGGAATAAAATAAATTCAGTTACAAAAGAAGAAGATGAAGGAATTCTGAAGCAGTTGAGATTTCGGAGAAATCAGTTATTCATGTTGAGGATGGAGGAGTTAGAAAAGAAGTTGAAGTTTTTGCTACAGAAAAACTTTGAGTATGTGAATAAACTAGGAAGATGGCTTGCATATAGACTATGTAAAGAAAGACAGAATACAGTAATCTTGAAATTAAAATAAGGTGATAAAGAATTCAGAAAAGATAAAGACTTACAATGGATTTTTCATGAGTGTTTCTCAAAGTTATATCCAGTTAAGACAGAAAACATAAAAATAGAAGATTATCTGTGGAGACAACACGTACCTAAACTGACAGATGAAGAGAAAGAACAGATTAATTGTAAGATTATCACACTGGAAATTGGGGAGGCTATTAAAAAAATGAAGTCTGGAAAAATTCCAGATCCAGATGGATTTGGAGTCCCTTATTATAACATTTTACAGAAGAAAGTGCTGTCCCCCACTCCAAACTGTAATGAATGATGTGTTAGAAACAGGACTCATTCATGGAAAGATGCTCATATTACTTTTATTCCAAAGGAAAGACAAGACTTGACTTCACCAAAGAGTTATAGACCAATTTCTTTGCTGAATAAAGACTACAAAATTGTCTTGGTTTTGACTGAAAGAATGAAGGATTTCTTAAAGAAGCATATAAACAAAGATCAAAGTGGATTTTCTCTGGAACACAAATGAAAGATAATATAAGAAGTATGTTGGACATTATCGAATATTTTGACATAACAAGAAGCAAGATGCATTTTTTTTGGATGCAGAAAAAGCCTTTGATAACTTGAATTGGCAATTTCTTTTTTAAGTAATTGAATTGGTCCAAATATTGAATTAAGTAATTGAATTGGTCCAAACAATCTATAAGAAAAATGATTGTTTATGGAGACATGACAAAACCATTTGATATTTATAAAGGGACATGACAGGGATGTCCTTTCTCTCCTTTTTTGTTCATTTTTAACTATAGAAATTTTGAATGTGGAAGTTTTGAATAATCTATTAGGCAAGATATTGAGATAACCAGAATTAAAATTAGAAAAACTGAATTTAAACTGAGAGTGTTTGTAGATGATTTGGTGATTATGTTGGAAAATCCATTGAAATCAATAATGAAACTGCAAGAAAAATTAAAAGAATTCAGAATGTTAGCTGGTTTAAAGAAAAATAAGGACAAGTCCAAAATTTTGACCAAGAATGTAAAGTTTCAAGAGAAGAATTAATTTCATCTAAAAACAGGCTTTAACACTGAAAAGAGAGTGAAATACTTAGGCATCCACTTAACTGGAAATTCTAGTCAAGTATGAAAATAATTATGTGAAGACATGGAAGGAGATCAACAAAGATTTTTATAAATGCCAGAAATTGAATTTGTCCCTATTGGAGAGAATACTAACAATAAAGATGAATGTTCTTCCAAGAATGATATTTCTTTTCCAGATGATTCCAATATTGGCCAAAGAAACAGCACATAAACAATGGCAAAAGGACTTGTTAAAATTTGTTCAGGGAGGTAAAAAAACTAGAATGAAATATAGATTCTTACAAGACTTGAAAGAGTGAGGAGGCCTCACTCTTGTATAACATGAATTAAGAAATGGATTGTGTTGAAAGACAATAAACTTTTGAACTTAGAAGGAGATTTGGGTGATGCACATAGCTATGGTACAATAAACTTAATGTTGCTTTTAATAACAGTTGTATTAGACATGCCCTACTGAAAATCTGGAATAAATATAAGTTGATTTTATGTCCAAAAACTCTTTTTTTGGATATCTCCACAAGAAGCTTTTTAGAAAACAGAAATGAGAGCCAATCAACAATGGTTGTTATATTATGACTTATTAGAGAAAAAAGACCAAGACTGTACAATGAAACCATTACTACAATTACAAGAGAAAGATCTTAATATGCAGTAGCTGTTGTACAGGCCATTTTACTTAATCTTTAAAGAAGACAACAGGACCAATCAATCTGAAGGTACCAAATCAGATTTGGAATTATTGCTGTGTTCTGTTGATGACCATTTGATTGCAAAGATGCATAAGTTCCTGTTGAAGTTTGAGATGGAAGATGAACAAGTAAAGGAGTACATGATAAGCTGGGCAAGGAATTTTGGATACAATATACATATGAATCAATGGGAAAAGTTACAGACAAAAGACATTAGAAATGTACTTTGCTATGATCTTCAAGAAAATTATTATAAGATGATGTATGCTTTGTTATATGTCACGTGGTATATATCTTCCTGGAGAAATATGTTACATCTGCTTCTAGAATGTATAACCATATATGTTACTGTGTAGTGTTGAAGTTACTGCCATACTGCATGTAATCCTGATGTTTCATGCTATGTTATTGTTGTACTTCTGTGTACAATGGCCTTTACTGTACGTGTGCATTGAGGATGATTACCATTCATTACTCTTATTTTTTGATGTATTACCTTTTGCTGTATGTTTTCGTACCTCTGCTATATATCCTGCCTAGTAAGTGCATGCTGTTGATCATGTTTAATGGCATTACTATATGCTATGCTTAAAGATTTCCATATTACATTACATATACATTCTGCTGTTTGCATATGACAAGTTTCATACCTTGCTATATAGAAAGGGTGTTGGGTTTTCATAATGTGAAATGTACTTTGCTTGATGGATTATGGGGAAGGCTTTGCTGTAAAGGGGTGATGGGATAGACTGGGAATCTGTGGATGTTATCTGATAGCTTTGATGTGAAGCCAGGTGCTAAACTAGTCTTCAAAATTTGCTTGGTCAAAAAGGTCTGGTCTAAGCTCTGTAAATTGGAAGGTTTGTAAATTATCTTCTGAGAATGGAGGGAGGATGTATGATAAGGACTGTGAAAAACTTTACTATTTTTTCTTCAAAGGATGTAATTGACATTGCATCAGAAAATGGGAAAACATGGGAAAAGGCCAGAGACACTTAGCTGGGAAACTTAATGTTGCTGCTAGTTAGCAAATGAGAAACTGACATGAGGATAATTTGCATGGGTTATGTGGAATGCCTATATAAGCCTGTACAATGCCCAGACAACACACAGAGCTTTCTTGCTTCAAAGTCCATGTTACAGTTTGTTTTTTGGGGAGGTTCTGAAATAAAACTATTGTAATTTTTTTCAAAAAAATATTCTGAGCTATTTACACAAACCACTGTGCATGATATGATATACTTTATTACTTGCTGAAGAATATATCTTATGCATATGCTTATGTATGTAGATTTAGATAATTGTTACTGTGGTTTATAGTCCAAGCCCGAGGTCTACTAACGTAATTTGATATCAAAAGATTGGCCATTCCAAACTGCTCCCCTCCACGTGCTTGTGAGGCCCCCAGACAAGCATGCACACGGACACGGCCGAACAGGCTGAAAACTGCAAGACAAATCCAGGCAGGCCAGTAATTTTCCAGCATGCAGCTTCAGGAGACCTCCAGGTAAGTACACTTTGAACCTAAATTAAGTATCCACCAAGCATATAAAAGATTCTCTGCCCCGAACAGGCAGCTTGACGAGATTAGCGCTTCGGACTACTCAACTGTCAAGCACTCCCTATTTGCATACTGTCTGAGCTATTGACAGCTCTGTCAAAATCCAATCATTCTAAGTACTGACCTTTCGGAGGCTTTGTCTCCAACCCGAAACCCATTGTTTTCCCCAGGACAGACTATCCTACAGGCACATTTCTCCCTATAAGAACCCCTGGTTTTGAGTGCTTCTTCGGATCGCTCTTGACTTCCATCCCGCCTTGCTGCCACTCCGTTTGCCGAGCCTTCCCCTCAGCTTCCACATGCTAGGAATCTCCGCTCCAACTGACTTTCTTTTGGCTACCCAGGCTACAGGATCAGGTGTAGTATTCCCCTTGAAAAATCCTTCTCAAAATCTCCTATCAAATTTCCTTCCTTTACTTTCTTAGGTCTGTGTGAGTGAGTATGTAAGTGCACTGTGACTGTCTTTTAAATAAAGAAAACAATTATAATTTCATTTTGCTTGGTTTTTGACTCGGCCTGACCCCGTAAACACTGGGTTTAAGATCTCGCTAAGTTGCCCTGCCTCTTGCATTTCTACAACTTGTGCTCTGGCTAATTCCCATTTCCTAGTATTTGGAGCACATTGAGGTGTCCCCCACAGGACCCCAGAAAGCAGGGTAACATAATTACTGTACATTGTATTTGCATTAAAGTTGTGGCCAATGTTAACCATAACATGGTGTCTGGACTCACTATCATGGTACAGCATGGAGTTTTCATTAAAGAACTTTCCTCTTCAGAGAGCCCTGGCATACTCTCCATTACTTCTTTTCCATAAATTGTGAACTTTTCCTGCCACATTCTTGCACAATTTTTAAATATAATTTGTACCTCATAGAATGTGGAAAAATACAGTTGTTTTCATTTATATTATAGGAAACACCACTCTCCCTGCTCTTAGTAGCCAGGCATTAAAGATAGACGTTTATCATGTTAATAGCAGAGCAACTCTGGCTGTTGTTTGTTCTGAGAAAGGGATGGCCAAGTTGGAACTTTTAGCCTTGAGGTCAAGGAAAGTAATAATACCATTTTGTTCTGCTTTGGTTAGACTTCACCTGGAATACTGTGTCCAGCTCTGGGCACTGCAATTCAAGAAAGATATTGACAAGCTGGAATGTGTCCAGAGGAGGGCAACCAAAATGATTAAGGGTCTGAAAACCATGCCCAATGATGAATGGTTTAGGGAGCCAGATATGTTTAGATGAATGTAAAGAAGGTTAAGAGGTGACATGATAGCCATGTTTAAATATTTGAAGGGATGTCATGTTGAAGATGGAGAAAGCTTGTTTGCTGCTGCTCCAGACATTACGACATGGAGCAATGGATTCAAAATACAGGAAAAGAGATTTCATCTAAACATCAAGAAGAACTTCCTGATGGTAAGAGCTATTCAACAGTGGATTATACTGCCTCAGAATGTAGTAGAGTCACCTTCTTTTGGAGGTTTTTAAACAGAGGCTAGATGGCCATTTGCTGGAGATGCTTTGAGTGTGTGGCAGTGGCTGGACTTGATGGCCATTGTGGTCTCATCTAACTCTATGATTCTATGATTCCAGCTGAGTACAAACAGATTTCACTGGAAAACAAAATGGATGTATTGCAATTACTTTCCAGAGAGAATAGAACAATAGTTTTTTAAAAAGAAGAAATTCATATTTCTTTTCACTTGGGGCTACAATGACCAAGAGGTGCTACAGAGGCCTACAGTTGCTACCTGCTAAGTTGCTAAGTCTGTATTGCAATCCACCAGATTATATTGTCTCATATTTCCATAAAAGTTCAGGAATTAGGCAATGCAATTGCACAATAAAAGTATAATATAGAAGCAGCCACGATAACTAATTTTCAGCACATATAGAAGTGGGAAAAGGTAAGATATTTTGGATTTAATTACTGCTTTGCAGCTAGTCTCTTATTGCTGGACTGTTGTTTCTCAGCTTGAAGACCAATGCCAATATTATAGATACTGAACACTTATTATTTCACTGTTATTTCTCAGTTTCTTATTACTGCACTTGTGCTTTTCAGATTGAACACTAATGCCAATATCATCACCTGCCAATATTGTAGGGATATGCGAGGGAGGGGTTTGAGGCTGAATTGTATATAAAAGAATAAGCCCTAAATCAATAGATCCTTAACTCAATCCTGGGTGCTGACCCATGGGTTGAACATGCACTTACCAGAACTGCATTGGTGATGACATCCTTGTACTGCCCTAATGCTTCTTGCGCAAGGAAAATGGTTTTCTGTAGAACAGGAATGAGTAAAGTGTATCCCTCCCTGAATCCTTGAAATGACTGAAAGTCTCCCTTCACCCACCGTGTTTTGGCCCCTCTAGTCTGTTTTAGGCTGGGAGAGGTCTTTCCCCACCACAGAAGTGATTTCCAATCACTTTCTGTTTGAAAATGAATGTTCCTGGGAACCAGAGAGGTCCCAAAACATGGTAAATTGTCTCCTAGGGAAGCAGTCAAGAAATGTGAATTTTTTTCCCCCAAAAAACTGGAGAGCAGGAAAGAAAGGCATGGCCATCCTAAGACTGGAAGGAGTTGTTTGTTGCCATTCTTTCTGTGTAATTTGCATGCTTAGAATTACTGTAGTGTTTCAAGCAATACACTTGAGGAGTTGACTGCTCTTCTAATGTATGAATGCCTCTATTATGATTTGATTGTTAACCAGACATCTGGGATACACACACAGAACTCCAGATGTGAATCCTTTTGGTCTAGTAGAACCATGCATTTCATTGAAAAGATTCTTAATAACTTTCACACGCTAAATAAGGACCACTACCCCTTTCTTCTGATTCTTTTCCTTCCCTCATCCTTTTACATTTTTTAATCCTTTTTTCTTTATTTTCTGTTTTCTTCCAAAATATAATTTCTGGTTTTGAGGTTACAAATACCTCTACATGTCTGGACAATGCTGCTGTATAACTCACATGTTGACTAAATGTTTATAAATGTAACAAAACAATAAATAGAAAGAAACAGCTGTTGAGAAGCTGTTAATTCACAGTTGTACAATACTGACAATATTCATTTGCAAATACTTAAACTATTTGCAAATGAATAATATAGTACAAGAAAGAAAATTCTCCATCTAAAGATTATGATATGCTTAAAAGTCCTAGTGTTACCCAGATGACAGACCCCATCCAGAGGAATATAAATTTGATATCAAATATGCCTGCCATGCCAGAGAGGTTGCTCAAGTGGGTATGTAGACAAAGAGGTCAAACGGCCAAAACTAGATCAGGCCAGGAAAATCCCTAGTCACATTTCCCCTAGGAGACCTCAAGCTACACACGTCCGCACGGACAAAGGGTCCCCAGCCGAAAACAGCCAACTTGAGGGTATTATTGGGTTTTCCCCAGGTTGAGCAACTCGGACTTTAGAAAAATCCTACACAGCGAGGTCCACCTGCATAGACCAATCATGCAAACTACCAAGTTGCTATTGTGCAGAAGCATTTCTCCCTCTATTTTGGCCATTGTTCTTCCTGAGAGAGGGCCTGCACTCAAGGTACGTTCTGCCCTATAAATAGTTCCAGTTTTTGAGGGTCTGTTCAGACAACACCCCACCATGCTAGCAGACCAGCACTCTATTAGTCGAATGATCCCCTCAGCTGCCTCTCTTCGCTGAGCTCCGTCCTCCTTGCCGCTTCCCAGACTGAATGGATAGGTGTAGTATCACTGCCTTTACACCCTCTCCGCTGAATCCCCTATCAATTTTCACCTCTTTCCCTTCTCGATATGCCTTCGTGTGTGTGAGTGAGTGCATTGGTGCATGAGAACACATTTATTCATAAAATCCAGTTATTGGTATGATTGTCTGGCTTTTTGCTTGGTCTGACCCCATAAACATTGGGTACAAGGTCCTGCTGGGTTACCTTGCCCCTCATCTTGCTACAACCAGTGCTGCGCTAATTTCTCCAATCTTTGCATTTTTCGAGCAAATCAAGGTGTCCCCCAAAGGACCCCCAGAAATCAGGGTAACACTAGAAATAACTACTCCAGCCAAGATTTAAGTATTTCCTTCTTTTATTCATCTGACTGCTCAGCAGGGGGTAGGGTCAGTAAAACTCAAGATACCATATTTGACATGTGAGTGCTGTAGTAATTAAAGCTGACAGAGCTATGCTGTGAAGGAAAAGGAGCTGTCAGCAGAGAGTACAGAAGAGGTTGTTTTCTTCATAGGTTCTGAAGGAGCCAGTCCAGTACTGGCAGCCGTACAAAGTTGCCCAGTGCCTCTCCCAGCTGCCTTTCCTTCTCATACTTCAGAACTGCCTGCATCACTTCTCCTACGCTATAGCCCCTTTCCACTGCCACCGTGGAGAGTTGTTGAAGCTGTTGAAAAGGAATATCCAGACGTGTGACTTTTTTTCAGAGAAAGAAATTAATATTTTGTAATTTATATCTACCCACCAAGTGTCTCACCATGTCAACCACCTCCATATCTATAATTATGATTACTATGTATAATTGCAAATTTCCATGGCCATCTTTTCCCCTACCCCACCTCTCTTTCCCTTCTTGCACTGAGGCCAATTTATGCCACAAACAAAACCAAGTGGTAAAACTTTTCTTATACTTTACCAGTTCAGGGTGCATGTATACATGTATGCCTACATGTGTGTATTTTATGTTTCACCACACACAAAGCTCTTCCACATAGGAAATACCTTGCCACAAAGAAAGTTTTAACTACCTCCTTCCTCATAGATTAGCTCCTATATATGCAATGAGCTACTTTAACTGAGAAAGGATTTAAATATGTACCCCTTCCCTATAGCCTGCAGTGTACCATCCAAGAACAAATTACAGTTTGATTCCCTGATTCAGTCCAAAGAAACCATAGGTCAGGGAACGATAACTGTACCTCCACATCCACACCCAACTTGAACCTGATGACTCAAAAGGAGACTTTTTGACTTTAAATTGAAGCCATTTTTTTAATCAACCCTGTTTCTAAGAAGAATAGGATTACTGATAGACTATCAGGCTCAGAGCACATGCTGTGTAATAACTGCAACAGTGGGTCTACAGCAAGATATTGGTAATTTCTTTCCCAGTGATACAGATGGAGAGATGCAAATAGGAACAAGCTCACTCAGTTCATCTTTGGTGGTGGTGGGGAGTGATTTAGGTAAAAATATCATACATAATATCTTTAAATGCAAGATGTCACATATCCCCAAAATAAGACAGCATATTTTTAAAAGGAAACAGCAAAATCATTTAAAAAAAAACATTAAAAGTGACATCAAGAGGAAGAACTGTGGCTGACATAAATGGAATTATTATGGATTTCACGATAATATTTGGAAAATTGGCATTTTATGTTAGGTTTCTATCAACAAGAAGTTTTCAATGTAGTACACTTTCCTCGTTTCCTGCTGAAGTTTCTTCATAGTATTTGGGACAGTTGGCTGAAGATATTTTATTGTTTGACACAAAGAAGGTCAAGATGAAACCTCTAATCCATGTACAAATGTTGACCACATCGGCAGTGCACTTCAAAGTTAAGAGGCAAGGCAGGACATTGGAAACTGGAGAAGGAAGTGGGTAGTGCAAGTTTCACAGGCCACTCAAAAAATTACAACCAAGCAACCTGTTTTTCTTTTTCATAATCTCTGTGATTCACACAAATGGCAGGGTAGATTACTAGGAAAAAGCAACATTGCTGGGAGATTACCTAGATAAATTACTGGGAGAAGGCAACATCATGTCAAAATAGAAGAAAGAACTGACCATCAAAAAGAAATGTCTGCCCTAAACTAGACTTCCAGTCTGTAGTGAATCATAAAAGTAGGCAGCTGGAATTAAGTGGCAATTTGGGATAGAACAATCAATGAAATTCCAAAGAACAGAGCTATTAAAATTGATGGAATAACAATGATGATACAACAGAATAGGAAAATGAGCTACATGATAATACAATATGATCAGTTCCACAACCAGTTTCAAGAAATGTTGTATGAATATCAGTGTTCCCACTCAAGACCCACAATAATAAACAAACAGCTTTTGGGACTGTCAAAAAGAGGCAGTACAATCTACAGAACAGGCCAAAGTGCAATCCACATCCTCATTGTACCGTGAAAGTTCTAGTTGAGACACAGAATTCAGCAAGATTGTCAGTAAGACTGCATCTTGACTGAGTCAAGAGGAGAGATGATCTTTAAGAAGACAGTTAAATCAGGGCATAGGGAGACTTTATCCATGTAAAACACCAAATAAGGCAGATCAGAAGGAAACACACTTCGGCTCTGCTGGCCAAAGTAACAGCAACTAGAAATGCAACCTTGATAGGAAGTAGCATCCAGTCACAAGTTGCCAGTGAATTGAAAGGATTCTGCATGAGCTATGAAAAACTGACAAGAACTGGGTGGGAAGTAGTGGGTTAACTGGCAGATAGAAGATAGAATTTTGAAGAAATCTCTTGATCTTTAAGCAAGGAACCTATAGAAGAACATCCAACCTGCTAAAAGGAAATTGTTGCTTGGTATAGTCAAGTTCTACCAGGAGGAGGACTTCTCAAATAAAAACAAGGCAGATGAGAGCAAAGATATCAAGTTCCAGTTGGACTCAAGGGATGGTGACATTCTTGCTCTGGAGCTATAGTAAACAGAACATGAGCCATCTCATGTTGCTACTGAAAAGCAAGAGCTAGATACTGAGCCACTTCATCCCATTGACTAAAGTACAACTGCAAAAGAGAAAAAAGAAGTCTCGGTCAGTCTTAAAGGAACACATTGAGGTGATTAGAACACCTGTGCTGATTTACAGCTAACTATAAATTAGCATAGCCAAGATTATTCTTTCATGCAAACAACTGCTCCAAAATCTCTGAGCAAAATTGTCTGATATACCTTGTTCTATAACTTCCTTGACTTTGATTTTGGCTTGTTCTGGTTGGCTCTCTAATCAAGGAACTGTGGTGGCCATGCCTCTTCCTTCCACATAAGAGGGACAATACTTATGGCAGCCATCATAGGTGGAAAAGGGAGAGCCAAGGACTCTTTGAGAGTTTATATAGGAAGGATTCTTTAATTAAGCAAACAGCTGTGGAAGGATCTAAGCCTATATAAAGAGGGACCAGAATGGGTGGAAGTTGTTGCAGTCAACCATTCCTACCAGTGGAAGCAACCCAGTTTACATTCATAGAATCATAGAGTTGGAAGAGACCACAAAGGCCATCCAGTCCAACACCCCGCCAGGAACACACAGCAAAGCATTCCCAACAGATGGCCATCCAGCTTCTGCTTAAAAACTTCCAAAGAAGGAGACTCCACCACATTCCGAGGCAGCATATTCCAATGCCGAACAGCTCTGACCATCAAGAAGTTCTGGCTGAGGTTCAGGTGCAATCTCCTTTCCTGCAGCTTGAATCCATTACTCCTTGTCCTAGTCTCTGGAACAGCAGAAAACAAGCCCGCTCCCTCCTCAACATGACATCCCTTCAAATATTTAAACATAGCTATCATGTCTCCTCTTAACCTTCTCTTCTGCAGACTAAACATACTCAGCTCCCTAGGCTGCTCCTCATAGGGCATGGCTTCCAGACCCTTCACCATTTCAGTCTCCCTTCTCTGGACACATTCCAGCTTGTCAATCTCCTTCTTGAATTGAGGTGCCCAGAACTGGACACAGTATTCCAGATGAGGTCTAAACAATGCAGAATAGAGTGGTACCATTACCTCCCTCGATCTAGACACCATACTCCTATTGATGCAACCAAGAATCGTGTTGGCTTTCTTGGCTGCCGCATCACGCTGCTGACTCATGTTCAGCTTGTGATCTACCAAGACTCCTAGATCCCTTTCACACGTACTGTTATCCAGCTATGTGTTCCCCATCCTACATTTGTGCATTCCATTTTTTCTGCCTAAGTGCAGGACCTTACACTTCCCTCTGTTGAAATTCATTTTGTTAGCTTTGGTCCATCTCTCCAATCTGTCAAGATCATTTTGAAATTTGATCCTGTCCGCTGGGGTATTAGCAACCCCTCCCAATTTGGTGTCATCTGCAAATTTGATCAGCATGCCTTCTACTCCTTCATCTAAGACATTGATTAAGATGTTGAATAGCACTGGGCCCAGGACAGAACCCTGTGGCCCCCATTAGTCACTTCTCTCCAAGACGAAAAGCAGCCATTGGAGAGAACTCTTTGTGTTCAGTTGGTCAACCAATTACAAATCCACTTAACAGTAGCCCTGTCCAGCCCGCACTTTACTAACTTCTTTGCAAGAATGTCTCGGGGAACTTTGTCAAAGGCCTTACTGAAATCAAGATATGCTATGTCTACAGCATTCCCTTCATCTATCAAGCTTGTAACCCTATTGTAAAAAGTGATAAGATTAGTCTGGCCTGACTTATTTCTGAGAAAGCCATGTTGACTTTTAGTGATTACAGGATTGCTTTCTAAGTAATTACAAACTGACTGTTTAATTCAGATCCCTTGCTTGTGTTCCTAGAAACTTTGACCATTGCCTTGAGTACAAACTTCATCACTGGACTGTTGCTCTGGATTTACTATTAACTCAGACTGCAAAATGATAACCAGTAATGCGCTAACAAACGAATTAAAACTTTGCTCATGGCTGTTGATAAGAGCTGGCTATGTGCTAGCTGGCTGCCAGCACAAGACCCCTCCAATCACAAGAAATTCTATTCAATAGTGATAACTTGTTTCACCCATCTTTGCAAATCCTGCTTAATCTCATTCTACATTTAATATAATTATTTTTCAATCTAAAATTCATGTTTGTCATAGCAATACTCAAATCCTTGATTTTTTCACCATTTTAAAACATGTATTCATCAAATACATTTCTTCTTCCTTTCTCATATTCTTCATCCACATCATTGTTTCTGCTTATTTATCTTTCATCCCTCCATATCCTCAAATTCTTTCAATCTTTTTAACAATAGTTCTGTGCAGTCAATAGGATTTTCTAAGATAAACACTAAAGCATCAGTAAATGCTCTTCATTTGTAGACTTCTTAAATTCTTATACCTTTTATTCTTACATCTTGTCTGATTCAGAACTTCCAAAGCCAAGATAATAAAGGTGAAAATAGGCAAACTTGTCTCATTCCTTTTTGAATGTCACATGGCTTACTTAGCTGTCCATTAATCAGAATCTGTACTTGTTGCATGTTGTAAATTGTCTTAATCCAAGTAAGAAAGGTATTCCCAAAACTCATCCAAGACTCCAACCAGAAATTTCCAGCTTAAGTTATTAAAAGCTTTTCAGTATCCAAAACCAGTAAGTGCTGCCTGTTTTTCACTGTGATTGTTTTAAGTACCCTAAGATGGTGAAAATAACTCTAGTATTAGCTTTTAGCTGTCATTTTGACAAAAATCTCACATGATCTTTGTGAATAATGTCTTGTAAAAATCCTTTTCAAACTTTCTGCCAAAACTGTTGTAAAAATTTGTAATTGATCAGTAAAGAGGTAGGTCTGTAGTTCTTCATCATTGCCAAACCTTTGCCTTCTTTGGAAATTAGATCTATAATTTTTTCTTTCCCTGTATCTGGGATCTTCATCAATAGCTGCCATGGGCCAAGGCCAGGAATCAGACTCAGAATCTGAGAAAAGCTCTGCATCTCTCCCTGTTGAAGGGTGGCCTTGGGAAATACAGAGCCAGAAACCACTGACAAGCTGACCTATTGTTATGTGTGAATGTGTCTTACAAGAAAATGGAGAAGCCGCAATGCATGATAAAATGGAAGATTTGGCACACGAAGCGAGAAAAGTTGAAAATAATGAGTTTTGACAGTACAATAGAAAAGGGAGTTTTGACAGTATAATAGAAACAAAAGTGTATAAACAACTTAAAGATAAGGACTGCCTGGTTTGAACAGGAGAAGAGGTCCCAGGAACCAGAATATGCCAGGGCATGAACAAGGATGGCCTGTGAAAAACAAGTCAATCATTAAGAAAGATGCACCTGCTAAGAAGGTTTAAAAAGGGACCTTCTGAACAAAGTGAGTGTGCCAGAAACAGCGCTGCAACTGAGATCCATGCTCTTGCAGAGAACTGATCAACTTCTGTGAAGGGTCAAGTGCATGAGTATTATGTGGATGTGTGTGTGTGTGAGGCCTCTTGATTTGTGATTTGTAATATGCTAAATAAATGTTACATGCAAAGTGTTTAAACCCAGATCTGGTCTCTTATGCGTCTTATTGAAAGTCTTATAGTCTAATTCTGTACGTCCTCATTTCTCTGGATCCAAAAGAACAATGTTCAGATTGGTGACACTATCAGAGGAAGCAGCACAGCCTCCAAGTCCACAGACCTGTGAGTGGAGAGGAGAGGAGAGCAGAGGTGATCAGTGAAACTTCTTGTCAAACAGTGGGAGCAGCACTCGTTATTATGGGTGGCTGTATCTGTTGCTGGAAACAATTGTCTGCTTTCCAGGTATTGTATCTGTGGACCTAACTATGAATCACTTGACTCTTGGACATGGGACTCCCTGATGACCCTGCCTGATTGTTGGACTCTCGTGTCACTGACAATCCCTGCCTTATTCCAGAACTGGGACGGGCTTGGCCACGCTTCTGCAAACAGACTCTCACACCTTAAACTTTGCTAATTCACGGCCTCCTCCTTAACTGCAGTTATCTCAAGAACACAGAGCTAATTGCCTCTTCCCTCTAAAGGTCCGTGAGCAAGCTAAAGCTGAGTCAGGACAATAGTATTGAATTTAATAAGTTTTGCAAGGGTAAAAATAGCTGTTTCTTGAAGCTTTTATAGTAACTTGCCAATAAGCCATATGGTCTAGGAGCTTTACTGGATCTGATCTTCTTAATAACTTCAACCATCTCATTCACTGTTATATATGCATTTACCATCTGTTTTTGTAATTCTGAAATCTCAGGAAGATCTTGTTTGCCTGCTACTCATCTATCTTCTTTAGGAGGCTTGTTTTTTATACAATGATGTGTAATAAAAATAAAAAAGATTTCTTAATATCTACATTATCACTCGTGATCTCACTCACTTTTTTGGATTTTCAAGATAAGTTTTTTTCTCTCTCTTTCTTTTCTCATTTTATAAACCAAGCATTATCCTGGCCTATTGGCAAATTCAAAGTTCATCTGTGTCATACATCATAATTTCTTTTTAGTCTCACCAACAGTCATAATTGATAGCTGTTTCTGTAGAACCTTAATTTGATTAAGGATTTCCTTTTTTAGTAGGGGATTTCTTCAAGTCTTCTTATTTACTTCTTATCTCATCTAAAAGTGACTGTGACTTTTCTTGTCGCATTTTTAAAAGTTCCATACTTCATTGGATAAGGAACTCCCTCACATATGTTTTAGTACCATCCTATACTGCTCCAATCACAGTGCCTTTTTCCATATTATCTTAAAAAAAAAATGTAACCAGTCTTTTTCTGCATTTTTTTTAAAAAAGATTTTCATCTTGAAGTAAAGCATCATCCAGTTTCCAATACCTGCCCATTCTTTTCCCCTTCAATGTTAATGTTACTGGATTATAGTGTGAGAAAGTTTTTTGTAAAATATCCACACTTTTATATAAAGACAATGTCTTTGAGATCAAAAACTTACCAATTTTTTGAGAATAGTTTGTATCTTTAAAAAAGTAAAATCCTTAGTATTTCCATGTTTAAATGACTAGGTGTCACCCACCCCAAAATTATCCCTCATGTAAAAAAAAAAGTTGATTCCTCTACTTAGCTGCCCATGAAGAAATGCAATAAACATGATCCAGTTCAAATCCTGTTTTTTTTTCAGTTTTTATCCAGCAGGTTTTCTATAGTTTCTACCATGCTTTATTATTTTCATTTACTTGTTCAGAGACTGCTCTGAACCATAGACTGTTTTCTGTCTCTTGTTGCTCCATTAAGGCAAAGATGTCTAGGTCATATTCTCACTCTCTGTCCAGTCTCTCTCTCTCTCTTTTGAGACTCTGGGTCCTTTCATTTATCAGTTTTATGTCACCTGCTATCTGTGACATAGACTGCTTCATTTCTCTCATCTCTCATCTCACATCTCACTTCCTCCATTCTTTGTTTTCATTTCTGTCATCTGTATTCTTATTCTCTTTTTAACTCCACAATCAGATGTCTTCCTATCTGCTCTATCTGCATCCCACCTATGATATCTGATTCTTCAAAGGTTGAAACTCCTCTGTATATTTTTGAGGCATTTCTGTACCCTTAGATGTTAGAGGTTTAGGTCCTGTATAGGTCCACTTCTTTCTGATCTTTCAGGCTCTTTTTCTTTGGATCTCATGTTGGAGATCACAGACATAATTCAGATTTGTCAAAAAAGGAAAACAATTCCAAGAAATCTCAAGAAGAGCAAAAGAAAAAAAAAACACCCATGTACAATAACTTTTGGTCACTCATTGTCACTCTCTGTTCAGTCTTCTCTATGCAGCCACTCTCACAGCAATCCTGCACTTACAGAGCAATCTAGCTGCTTTCACTTTAATTTCTCAAGGCTAGCCTTGCTGTTATCTCAACTTGAGGTAAATAAAGGCTCTGTTCTCATGGAATCTTGCAATGTAAGTTCACAGACATTATTGATAAGTGTCTATTCATAAATGGCCTTAATATTCAGTCATAAGAAATCTGAAAACTTGCTCTTTGCACTCAGTTTTAAAGCTGAGGGAGAAATCCAAGCTAATTACATGTCTTTATTCTTGCAGGGAGATGATCTTGTAGAAGTTCCCAATGTATCCATATTAGAAAAACTTATTAGACTCAGTTTTGACTGTAAGAATTCTAGGTGCCAGACAGAGGTTTGGTGAGTCTTGGACCTTCAGCAGCAAGTGACACATTCTATGGGGCTTGGAGAACATCTTGTAGAGAAATAATTGTATTAAGACATTGAATGATATTAAGATGGATTTTCAAAGATGGGCAAAACTTAAATCTTCATGGTTGGGGAGAATTTCTGTGGTCAAAATGAATGTTTTACTGAGAATGTTGTTTTTGTTTCAGATCATACTAATTTTGACTAACAATGTCTTATTTAAGCAATGGCATAGTAACTTATTGAAGTTTATATGGCATAGGAAGAAAGCTTGAGTAAAATATAAATGTTTAGAAGATACCAAAAAAAGAGGAGAATCAGGTTTACCAGATTTGAAACTGTATTTTTCTTCAAGTTGTTTGGCTTGGCAGAAGGACTAGATTATGTTAAACAAAAGAGATCATTAGATTTAGAAGGGTGTGAACTGAGATTTGGGTGGTGTAGTTATTTGTGGTATGATAAAGCCAAAGTGAATACAGATTTTAATAATCACTACATGAGAGGCATGTTGTTAAGAATATTGAATAGATACAAACCAAGGTTATGTCCTAAAACACACTTGTGCATAAAAGCGTCTCCTAATGATACAAAATTGCTAGATAAACTAAAGGTAGTAGGTAAACAATTAGAACTCCTAAATACACATGAAGCAGAAAATAGACTAAAGCTTGCCAAGCAGAAAAAATTTTTCTTAGCTAATAAAACAAATAAATGGCTGGCATACAGGTTACGAAGGAAGAGGGAGAACCGGATGATTTTTCAAGCAGTAGAAAATAACAGGGTAGTTACAAATCAGGAGGAGCTTAAAAAAGTATTTGAAAATTATTATAGGAACCTTATTATTATTATAGGAGATGAGCGAATAAAAAAGAGAAAAGATGACCCAGTATTTAAATGATAAGATACTACCCAAAATTACAGAGGATCAGAGAGCTGAATTGAATCAACCCATTACTAAAGAAGAGGTTATCCATGCTATTCAAAAACAAAAACTAGCAAAGGCCCCCGGACCAGATGGCTTTAATGCATTTTATTACAAGACGTTTCAAGAGCAGTTAATTGGTCCATTATTGGAGGTTATGACTGGTTTAGGGGAAAACATGTGCCCTCCTACTTGGAGGGAAGCAAACATTTCCTTGATCAAGAAAGACGGTAAAGATTCGATGGAAATCAAGAATTATAGGCCGATCTCCTTGCTAAATTTGGATTATAAAATTTTTACAACCATATTAGCTGAAGGGTTAAAAAGGATCATGGCAGAAATGATACACCCAGATCAGAACGGATTTTTACCAGGAAGAATGTTAAAATACAACATTAGGACAGTTTTAAACATCGTAGAATATTTCCATAGGCACAATGATAAAAAGATGGCTATTTGTTTTTTAGATGCGGAAAAAGCCTTCGATAGAGTAAACTGGGAATTCTTGTTGCAAGTTGTTAAAATCTAGGACCGAGATTCATAAGTTGGATTATGGCTATTTACAAGGAACAGACAGCTAAAATCACTGTGAATGATGAGGCAACTCGTAGTATTAGGATTACTAGGGGCGTTAGACAAGGCTGCCCTTTAGCACCTTTACTGTTTGTTCTCATGTTGGAAATCTTAAATAATAAAATCAGGGGAGAGCCCCA